>JAPMOR010104084.1:337507-408527 GCA_026543865.1 Argiope aurantia | reverse complement strand
CTGTGATATTTATAAGCATATCTGTGATATTTTTGACTGTGATATTTTTTTGACTGTGATATTTATAAACATATCTGTGATATTTCTTGACTGTGATAATTATAAGCATATCTGTGATATTTCTTTGTTCGTGTGTGTTGTTTATAAGGATAACTGTGACAATAAGCATTTCTGTGATATAATAAGCGTATCTGTGATAATAAGCATTTCTGTGATAATAAGCGTTTCTGTGATAATTACCATTTCTGTGATAATAAGCATATCTGTGATATTTATAAGGAAATCTGTGATATTTATTTATAAGCGTTTTGTGATCTTATTTATAATTTTCTGTGATATGTATATAATTTAATGTTTTTATAATTTTCTGTAATATATATATAAATAATTATGTTGTAAAATATTCAATTGTAAAAATTTATATGAAAAATGTATGAAATTAAAAAAAAATTAAAATAATTAAAATTTAAAAAAATATTAAAAGTTTTGAAAATTTATAAAATAACTTAATGTACGTTTTAACGTATTAATTCTATTGTTAGTATGTAATAAATACATACATAAATTACGAGCGTCTCTATTATTTATAGTTTGTAGAATTTCTTTATTTTTATTGTGTTTGAAAAATACGAAGTGTTTATGTTATAAGAAACTAATCAAAAATATCATATTTAAACTTAAATCTGAGGCATTTAAAAGATTTTACAATAATTTAAGATCATTCTTGAAAATGCATTTTTTCACATGGATAATGTCGCAATCGGGGTTTTGAGAAGTGTATTTTAACATAGAATTAATACAAGGCTATGAAATAATTTTGCCGTTACTTTTGTAATGTGCACTAGCCGCTTAGATGGTTCATCGAATATATTGATTGTTTTTTGAATTTCAACTAGAGCATTTTTAAAAATTTTGAAGTTCATAACTTCCATTAACAGAGTGATTTTTAAGCATCAATTTGCCAATTTTATTAATATCATATTATGTTGTGTTTTACATGTCTAGTTTTATTTCTGCCTAATGGAGTTAATATACATGACATCACAGCGTTAATGAAAAAGTAACTTTGGTTAAACCACTCTTTTAATTGCAAATTGACTTGGCTTTAATGCAACATAATTATATTATTAACAATTAAATTGCGAAAATAAAAATATAATTATTTCTTAATAGTCGCCTAAGGCAACCAGGTGGTTCGCAGAGAATATTGATTATACTTGATTTTAGATAAAGCATTTAGATATAATTTCATGAGCAGGATTCCGCCAAATTGTCTGTCATTCACATCATGGTGGTTTTAATTGTCTTACTAAGTTTTATTTATTGTTTATTTGAAGTTTTCTCATTGGGACAATCGATTAACATTCGATCACATCAATATTAGAAATGTAAATATCGGGTACATCTCTATTGTAAATTTCGAGATATTTTAACGCCTTTCTTTTACTTGTTTAGTAAACTGCGCAAATATTAAACACAATCCTTCTTCTTAATCTTTCAAAAATGGAAGAAAGTCACATGATCAAATACTTGATGAAACAATGACAGCGGTTTGAATTTGAGGCAAATTCTACTATACTATTCTATTCTATTCTATACTACTTTATAAATTCTACTAATATACAAATGTAATCGATTGTTTTAAAAGAAGAAAAAATAAAATTTTTAGAAAATTACCAAAATTCATAATAATTCGGACAATTTTTTAATGGTATAGTTAAAAAGACTACTTTTAAAATTTTGAAACGGTGTAAAGTTTATTTTTATGCAGAGATATTTTCGAAAGTTAATGAGGAAAAACGTCAAATTTCAGTTTACTTTTTAATGTATTAAAATTTTTATTAAAATTTCAAAAAGTGCACTCTAGGGCGTACATTTTCCCCATCCAAAGTATATATGTGCCTAATTCGGTAGCTCTGAATCAAACGGTCTGTCCTGTAGGGCGCCAATATTCATTTCAACGTTCATTTTTATTAGTAGTACAAAATAGATTATTATACAGTACACTCCCGAGTATCCAGACTAATATGGAGAAAGTTGGGTTCGATAATAAGAAAGTCGGATAGACCGGAATTCTATGAATTCATTTCTTTGCCCACCAATACCAGAAGAAAAAGTTTTGATGCAAAAAATCACTGTTATATTACATATTTGTTCACTTCTCATTGAGTACTAAGACATCTATTTATCTCAAGTCACGTATAATGTGAACGCGGCCCACAGACTCACAGAAGCAGTTGCCGGTTTTTGCTGATACGCCAGAGTCAAGTCGCTCTTTAGCGCGCAATTTCTTTTCCATAGTCATTACAATATTTTTCCTTTTATCACCTGTTTTAAAATCTTCACCGCGGTACACTTAAAAGAAACATTAAGCATACCCCATGAACAATTTATGAATACTGTACGTATTGTGCAGTTATAATCAGGAATAGACGCAACAATTGAGGCCCGTTGCACACATACTAAACAATGAACAAGGATCAGCTCCTTTCCAGCCACAACTTGTATTTTGCACACGTCACGTAGGAGGGTCGTAGCAGACGTTCGCTTCCAACGCCTTGTCAATGTTGCTATTGCAACGTCTGCCTTCTTTACT
This sequence comes from Argiope aurantia, assembly GCA_026543865.1. Lineage (NCBI taxonomy): Eukaryota > Metazoa > Arthropoda > Arachnida > Araneae > Araneidae > Argiope > Argiope aurantia. Next base: position 405,931 of record JAPMOR010104084.1, on the reverse strand, counting down.
TAAATATGATAAAAAGAAAACTAGGCCGGATTGTAAGGAATCCGGATAGTCGCGGATCGAGTGGGAATTCCCGAGTGGGAATGTACTTTATTTAAAATGAAACTTAGATATAAATGAGACAAAGTTGTTTATTCATTTCTGTCTGACATAGTAAGTATAAAAGAAAAATATTTTAATCTTCATTTTTGATGATCCACGTTTCAGGCCAACCTCAGTCTTAAATAAGGATTTTTCGACTTATATCTGTCTCTTCGTTTAGATGTAAAAATGATAACTCAAAAGTGAATTGAATTCGGCAGAATAAATATGGTTTATGACTTTTATTAAATTCGTAGATATTTCTAACAAATTTTGAACAAAATCCATGCATACCAAGATTTTTTTTTGAGTGAAAATAAATTCGACAGCTTCAAAAAGTTCAATAACAAATATAGAAAGACAGAAAAAAAAAACAGAAAAATATTTTGAAATTTCTTTCAATTTTTTTTTTCTTTTTTGAAACCTTTGAGCCTCAAAATTGAGGTTTTTTTCCCGACATTTTATATGATTTATCTGAATATGTATAATGTTTATTAGTGTTCTATAAGGGTCCTCAGATAGTACTCATATCTAGCATGTTATATATATAAAAGAGCAGATGATAAATTATCACCAAATAAGTAAACAAGTATTCCTGCTATTAATAATTGAAAAGAAATAGTAGAAAGCAGATGTTAAATTATTGAATGCATAGTCAGATGTCTCAATATTTTTAATAATATGATATTTTATACTTGGCATACTGCCCAATTTTTTGATGGAATTTACATTTTTTTAATGTAAAGAAATTTGTTTTGAAGTCTTTTTAAGAAACATTTCTTTTGTGAACAATCATGTTTATCAACAGTGAAAGTCCGGAAAATACATTTTATTTCCAAATTTTTAACGAAATTTACCATTCTGCCTCTTCTATGTAACTGAATCGAATCCATTTCTAGAAAAATTAAATAAAGGCTTTAATGATATGAGTAATTATAATTAATATTTATTACCTTTTAAGTAGCATTTATGATTATTTTCCTATTTAAAAATTAATTTATAGATAGAGTATTTGGTGAAAAAATATTTTTGTATTAAAATGGGTAATATTATATTAAAAATATTTGCAAAGTATTAATTTAATCTGAATAATTTTGAAAAAAAAATGAAAAAAAAATGTAAAACCTAGTACCGCATTCTTTCTTTCTCCCGTTTATGAAGTGATAACATTACGCCATCGGGTTGAAAGCGAAAATTGTGATTAATATGAATGGTATGACAAAAGTGCGAACGCAAATGATTGACTATTATGTTTTAATATTTTAATGAATTAGCATTCGAAACACATCCAAATCCTAAATACATCCTAAACATATATATTTATATGAAATCTCATTCCGAACTCACTTGTCCCACTCATACCTTCCCCTTGTCTGGCGAAATTATTTTCCACCATAAACGAAGAATTCATGCATTTTTTTTTTAAATATTTTATAAGGGTTTCCCAAATAAAAAATCGTCATCTGACCGCGGTTCAAAATTACGAGGTCTGTCCTAAAATATCCCTAGTGTTGCTTCAAACGGGACGTTAATATAACTAAAAACTAAACTAAACTAAACCCAAATAAAAAATGGACAAGTTAAATGAAAAGAATATCTTTATTGGAAATCAAAAGAAATTGCCATGAGCGTTGTAATACTAGTCCCATCGTTTAGACAGCAGGTCTATGCCTTTGCTGTAGAAAGATCGTAGTTGATTATTTAGTCCTGCACAACTTCCTTCACTTCGAAGTCCGAATGGAAGTGTGTCGTCAGTATTGCTTTCTTAAGTGGCCCAAAGATGTAGAAGTCACAGGGTGACAAATACGGACTGTATGGTTGGTGTTCCAACACTTCCCAACGGAATTTTGTTAAGGTCGTCTGGTTTCATGGGAGACGTGTGGGAGATTGTTATGGTGGAGGATTACTTGTTGCTTGAGAAGGCTTGGCCGTTTGCTTTTAGCTTTCCATAGTTTCGGCAAATCACTGTAGACTTGTGTTAAATTGACGGTGTTGATTGATAAGAAATTCCATAGTTTCGGCAAATCACTGTAGACTTGTGTTAAATTGACGGTGTTGATTGATAAGAAATCAATCAACAATGTGCCATGGTAATCGAAGAATTAGAAACCTTATTATCACGTGCTGCTCTGACCTGGAAGAACCTATGTATTATAGTACGACATTACTTTTGATCAATCTCCTCAAATACGAACCGCTTTTAAAGTTGAATGCCGTATGCAATGCACGCTTTCTCATTCTGAGAAAGTGGGTTTTTCATTTCGGTAACCCTAATATTATAAACTGAAAATTGAAATCTTTCCTTTCTATTGATAGTTTTGATTTAGAAGAAAGGGTTTTTACTTATTTTATAGAATTTTTTTTTCAAAGAATCATTTGATATTATTTGCAGAGAAATTGAAAAAAAAATTAAAGATCTAATAAATCCATATATATAGATCTAATAAATCCATATATAAATCCATATAATCCATATAAAGATCTAATAAATCCAGATATAATTAACTCTTTGTACAATTATAAATTCTCACTCAAAAATATCATTTACTAAAATTTTTAAACAATTTTGACACGTCATATTAAAGAAAACAGTTTATGAGAGTAAAAGATAATTATTCTTATAAAATTTTTTTTATCTAAATTTACCTCCTCATATTCTCCTTTTAATAACTTCCTGTAACTTTTCTTCTGCAGTTTTCAAAAATACATTGCTTTCTAAGATTAAAGTTAGCATAATATTGGCTGCTTTTTATGTCTTTTTTTCAAATGTGAATTCGATATTATCCACTTCAGAATGTTGAGAAATATAATACAACGTGATCAAGATTCTTTTTTTCAATCTTTTTGGAAGTCTTCCAAATCGAAACGTGTTAGTTATTTGAACAACAATTTCGATCTGAATGACTGAGAAACCAAAGGTTTCGAAACGGCAGTAACAACGACAATTTTTAGTTGAAGCACTTGAAATCTCTCTATTAAATGAAAACAATATCCCGCATTTTGATTTATTTTTTTCACTCTCTGTCACAGTCACAAATATGTGAAAGAGAAAAAGTGTTTTGTAGAATATGGCTGTGATTTCAGTTTGAAAGAAAGAAATCTTACAAGAGTATTTTAAAAGGAAAAATACTAGATTTTTAAGTCCCTGTTCTTGACAACATTGAAGAAAATTATGCTTACTCCGAAACACAAAGAATATCACTTGTAGTGCATCTTTTTCTCATCCGAAGAACAATATCCTTGCTATTTTAAAAACTATAAAGCAGTTAGCTAAGTATTATTATTTAAATTTTAATTTAAATATGAGTTTTTAATGTATACATTCTTTTTAAAAAAATACAACACAGAGTAAAACGATGAAGCAAATTTTAATATTCTTACATTCTAAAAAAAAACCACTGTTTAATGCTACATTTGCTAAATTTATCAAACAAGTGTAACCGGACAACTTTTGCTTCTTGTCACTTAAAACTTCGATAAAACTTTAGTCTGTGCTCTGGAATGATAAATGGAAGCATGATATTTACCCCCGAGAATTGTAATTTTCCTTAAAAGTTTGTATTAATTGTTGTTTGTCCTGTTATTGTTTTTCGTGTGTTATGTCCTTTAATGTTTCATTAAAAAGATTTAAATTATTTAAACTTCTTTCCTTAAGGGTTTTGTTTTTCACTAGCAGGAATAGTTTTTGGCGTCCAACGGTAACTAGTTTCGTTTAAGGTTACAAAAATGGCTTCCAACATGTGGCCCGAACGATTTTCCCCACTAAAAACATCCATGTTTAGACTCCAGAGCAGCGGCTCGTTTTCCTTTTCAGGTTATTATTGCAAATTCATCTTGTAATTTTTGTAATTCAATCCTGAATTTTATGCACTTTCCGTCCTGGAATTGATGTATATAAGCCTTCATCCCGAAGCTGTTTTGTTTGGTAATAAATCTTCAACTGAAGAACGTATGCAACTTTTCATTTTATTAATGTCATATTTTGTAGCGTATTGCCGTCAATCCTGACATGTATTGAGATATGAATGAGTGCTAAAGAATTAATATAAATATTATTGTTGTTCTGTTTAATTTAATATTCGTAAGCATTTATAAAAGAAAAAAACATTGTTTTCATTTAACTTTTTATTTTATTATTATAAAATTCTGTACCGTATCGACGTCAATCCTCACATATACAAAATTCTGAATATTTGTTACTGAAGAAGTAGCATAAATGGTATTGATGCTTTATGTAATTTTGTATTTATAAACATTTATAAAAGTAGAAAGAACTAGTGTTTTCATTAAATATTTCCAAACGGAAGTGGTAGGTGAAATTATCGCTGTGTTATGTCTACTTCTTTTGTTTTCTTTCTCGAGCAAATAAATTTATTTTTATACAGAATAAAACTTTGAAAGTGTTCACCGGAGATAGAAAGGATTCTTTTCATTTGAGAATTGAGTACATTACATCATATTAAATTGAAACTAATCATTTATATTCAAGAAGTGCTGCTGAGTTTTGTCTACGGTTACACAAGTAATTAACAAACGTTTCAATCACAATTAGGCTTATCTTTTTTAATTTGATGAAATATATACAGTGGGTAAAAAAAGTTTCCGTACGCAGTTATAACTGTTAATAAAAGTTTAATTTTTGGCACAAAATATTTTGTTATGAAAATGAAAATTTTAAAATTGGTTTAACACAATTTCATTTATTATTTACTAGCCGCCTTTGGCGACCAACCGGTTCGCCAGTATTACCGCTCGCTACAATTTTCAATTAAATATTTTAAGTAACTGGTGTCTTAAAGGATTCTCAAACAAAACATTTTTAATCCGTTTAGATCGTTTCGTTCAATGTACTATATATATTTTGCTAATTTGTTGTCATTTCCGGTAAAACTTCAACTTTAATTTAAAGTGGAAATGATCAAATTGCTATTAATATAAAGATATTTTTTAATAAAACCAAGCGTTTTATTTTATTTATCTTTATTGTTATTAATTATTATTATTATTATTGAATATGAGTATTGCAAACAGAATCGCTCGGTATTTAAGTCTTATGTTAACTACAAAATATTTTTCATAGTTTATGTAATATCTCAAACAGTAATTCAACAAAAATTTCTGAGATTCAGTATAAAATTCAGTTTTTAGTTTTGCTTTCAAAAGGATTGAAATGAAATCAAAAATAATATTTTGTTCCTGCTTATAAATATATTTCAAAAATTATGAAGTCTAAATTTAATGCAGTAAGGTATCATATTCTGATAAATATTCTGGACACACCAAATTTTAAATAAATGAATGAATGTTTCTATTTTCCACGATCTACTAAGACTTATTTATGAAGTTTTAAATGTTAAAAATTTAGAAAAACTCACCATTTTCATAATCTTAGGAAAATTAATCTTGAGAAATCTGCGCGCTGATTGGCGTATTTTCTTTGAAGCGATCGATGAAAAATCAAAAATTATCCTTTTTTTATTGAATAGTGATATTCAAATCTTCATAAATCAGTCAGTTTAAGTGATTGGAAATTAACTCTTAAAAGTCAGTGATTTAGTTGATTGGAAATTAACTCTATGACCACCATAAAATCTGTGCTTTCTCTTGTGGTGTATGCATTCTCCTTAATATCCGATCGAATAAAACATCACATACAAAAGTACTACACAGAACAAACACATCCAAAGTAAACATAACATTTCAATAGTTGCCAAAAACAAAAGAGAGAAAAATGCAATTAATAAGCAGATGATATTTAGAAAAGTACAGATATTTAGACTGGAAAATGAAATTATCTGAAATTAAAAACACGTGCAGACGATATTTACAAAAGTAAAAATATTCAAACCTGAAAAGGAAAATATATGAGTTATTCCATCAATAAATGCCATAAGTTTGTTTACATCTTCATTATTTTATGAGTCATTAAATATCAAAATGGATCCGGGACTGAATAAACACCCTGTATAGAGAGTGTAAAAGATCATAAAATAATTTTTCTTGAATTTATTTTTTAGAAAAAATAATATTTCATATTTGTTTCATTTCCTACAGACACGTGCCGAAAATTATATTTTTGCAGATTTCATTTCCAAAAAGATTTAATTCATTTTTAATTGGGGCTTTAATCAATGTGATGGCAACACTTTGAAAAAAGCTAATTTTTCCCCATGAATGCGAAACGTGCTTAATCTTAATTTTTATTTTTGGCGAAAAAAATTATTGAAAAACATAGTTAAAATATTTATTTAAAAATTCATTAAAAATAGAAATTTAATTTTAAGATTAAAACATTAGTATCATTTAAAAGATAAATTTTTGATCTTTAACTTCATGTAAAAAACTTTTTTGTGCGGTAATATTTTCGGAAGTTATAGCAGAAACACGTCAAAATTTTGCTTAATTTTTAAATAAATAAAATTCTAGTTAAAAATTCGAAAAAATAACCCCCAGGTGCACATTCCCGGCCTCCAAGGTATACACGTGCCAAATTTGGTAGCTGTAGGTTGAATGGTCTGGCCTGTAGAGCGCCAACACACACACACACATTGAGCTTTATTATAAGTATAGATATAGATGAATATTATAAAGGAAAAACTATGAAGAAAATTAAATACTTAAATTGAAAGAATAAAAAAATGCCACTAATATGGAACAAAAAAAGTTTCCGTACAGTATTTGTATAGTACATGAAAAACCTTTCTCATACTGACGAACTTGCATTTAATGATCGGTAGGCCTTCCCTTGTCCTTTAATACTTCTCTCAAATGTTGTGGCATAACCCCCTTCAGTTTTTTTGTTGTTGTTGCTGGAGAAATACTACTTCAAATGTCTTGAATGACCCTTTTGAGTTCCACCTTGTTATTTGTATCATATTTTTTAGTTCACGATCGATTTCTTCCAATAAATGTCCTATAAGGATTAAATCGGGAGACTTAGGAAGGCTATAAAGCTGTTTTTTAACATTATATATACTCTTGACAAATCTTGGAGGTGTGCTTAGGATTGTTGTCCTGTTGAAAAGTAAAGTCCATTCCAAGGGGCAGTTTATCCGCATTGGTTAAAACGTTTTGTTTTAGAATGTCAAGATGTATGCACCTATCCATATTTCCATTTATAAAACATAATATCCGACACCAACAGCACTCATACACCCCCATACTATGTCCCTGCCATGACCGTGCTTCACAGTTCCACATAAATTCTTAAATAACATATGCTGTTTTGATTCCCCCCCAGATCATAACTCGACCCTCTGACCCACGGATATTAAATTTTGATTCATCACTAAAAAGGACCGATTCCCAAAAAGATAGAGGCTTGCTTATATGCTTCTTTGTAAACTCGAGACGCTTTTTCTGTAGCAGAGACTTGTAACAGGCTTCTTAAGGGCCCCGTATCCATTTAAAAAAAATTTTTAATGACATTTCTCACAATTTAAGATACGTTAAATGACATTTCTCACAATTTAATGTTGTAATTAACCATTAAATCAGTTGCAAGTTGAGGTATACTAATCCGAGGGATTATCTTGCCCCTTACAGATGATATTTTTTTTTATGCAAGCGATTTAACTTCGGAGTTCTTCCAGATCGATCTCTATCCTTAAATGTTTACACATCACGGTATCTTTCAATAATATACTGCACTGTAAACTTTGGTTTGTAAGTCATTTCACTGATTTTTTTTCATAAATAATCCATTTTTTCGCAACTGAATCACTAACTCTCGAAAGGATTTCAGAATTTCCATTTTAAGACGATCAGCGAAACATTGGAATTAAACAACTGTTGTTATGTCGCATTCTTCACTCTGACAAACCATCAAACTTCGAATGTTTACTGTGGATTAGTAGTAGAGCACCTCTGGAGGAATTTGCATATTGCGTACGGAAACTTTTTTAAATGATACTTCGTCATTTATCTTAAAAATTGCAAATGGACTTGCTGTGTTTTATAAAAGAGAGAAATTTATTATGAAACTCCTTTTTAAAGACCCATATTAACAATATATAAGTAGTTTATAAAGATAAAACACAAATATTAGAAATTATGCAGTTTATTTTCATTTTAGTCTTCCGTACAGAGACTTTTTTTACCCACTGTGTATAGAACTTGTGCATTATAAAAATAATTTCGCATGAGTCTTTTTTCTTCCTCTTGTTAGTGACAGCTTGGAATGGGAGTAACAATGCACTGAAATATTTTTTTAATAGTTTGTAATTACGGATTCAATGAAGAAAAGCTGTTTTGCCTAAAATGAGCAACAATATTTGCCCAATCATCACTTACTGATCTTGTTAGGTCGACATATCATTTTAATATCAGTAAATGCTTTAAGAGACAATAAAATAACGCTACATTTTATGTGAGAACAAATGTTTGAAGATTCAAGCAAATAAAATAAATTAAATTAAAAGCTTTACATTTTATAAATGAATATGAACAAATTTCGAAATTCTTAAATGCATTTTCTTTACTTTTGTAGATTATTTCTTTACATATAAAAAGAGAACAAAACTATATAAGATAATAGATTTAGTGCTGTTTGGATTTCAGTGGAGTTGAGATGCGTGCATTTTACAAATATGTGCCTGCCTATTTGAAAACTCTGGAAAATTGGTTTAAAAAATTATTCCATGTTTAAACGTATTTATTGATGTAGGCAATTATTTTCACTTATGAAAGAAATGTCTTCGATTTTATTCAGAATTAGTAACTTTTACCTCGAATCAGTTTTGAAGTAATAAAAGATGATTTTTGTTTCCTGAAATTCATAAAACTCTATTTTGCTAATGTTTCGTGTAGGACGTAAACACTTTGATTATATATAGAGCCATAATAAGCATATTCTAAAATATCCTGCAATTAACATACCGGGTGCGGCATAAATTCGTGCAAATTTCAAAAAATCATAATAAAAAAAGTAATAATCGAAAAAAGTTGCGGTTTGCGGGAATATGTTCAGAGAGCCTTTGGATTTTGTTATTTCCATTAAAAAATGTATTTAAAAATGACCGATAAATGGCGTTTACACGTCATACCGAGGCTGTTTATGAAAATTAGTATAGCTATAAAACACAAGGCTGTAAATGGATCTGTCATTCGACGCCAATAGCATGCTATCGCTACCGGATCGAGCATTAGTGGTGAAATTGTTCTATAAGAACGGTGAATCCGCGACTAAAGCATTGCGACAATTACGGACGGTGAAAGTTATTAAGGCGAAGAAAAATCCAATTTCATTGAATGAGGTATTGAATTTAATTCACTGTTTTGAGGAAACGGGAAGATTAGATGATCGTCAACGAAGTGGAAGACCATCCGTCAGCGCTGACCGCGTCCCTGTTGTCCAAAGGGTCATGAGAAATGTGGCAGTCGAGACCTCAGCTGAGAATTCCAGTGCACGTGAAACAAGTAAAATAACAGGAATTCCAGAAAGGTTGATCCGATGCATTCTGCACGAAATCTTGAGGCTGCATCCGAACAAGATAGAGGCATTTCACCAGTTGTTGCCAGCAGATTGCGAGAAAAGACAAGCCTTTGCAACATGGGTGCTCGCACAAATGGAACGTGACCCACAATGGTTACTGAACATCATGTGGACAGATGAAGCCCACTTTTCATTGCATGGTGACGTCAATACGCAAAACAGTCGTATCTGGGCAGCATCAAACCCTCTTGCGTACACGACCAAACCACTACATTCTCCACATGTGACTGTTTGGTGCGGTTTCACTGCGTCCTTCATTCTAGGCCCTTTCTTTTCTGAAGAGCGTTTTCCTGTATCCAGTTGCAAAATCCATTCCGTCACTGCAGAACGCTATCTTAGGCTTTCGCGAGACCACGTTACGCCTGCTTTGCAGCAAAGACGTGCGTTATCTTCCGTCACCTTCATGCAGGATGGTGCCCAGCCCCACGTTACTAGTTCTGTTAAAACGTTCCTCCAAGACAGATTCATTGAGGAGAGAGTGATAAGCAGAGGATGTAATAATGAGTGACCCTCACGATCGCCAGATCTTTCTTCAGCGGACTTTTGGTTGTGGGGATACCGCAAGTCTCGTGTCTACCGAAGCTCTCCTGCCACTTTCATAGAACTGAAAGATGCCATTCAATTGGCCATTAGTGGCATGGATGCCGACATGTTACACGAATCTGTAATAGGCGTAGTTACGGGCCTCACTTGCTTAATAATTTGTGATGGTGGTCATGTTGAGCATCTTTTGCCTTAAAATAAAATGTACTATAATGTTACTGAGCTCTGTTTTCCTGATTTGCATAAACCGTCTCAGTATGACCGTGTGAGAGCCATCTATCGTTCAATTTTAAATACATTTATTAATGGAAATAACGCAATCCAAAGGTTCTCTGAGAATATTCCTGCAAACCGCAATTTTTTTCGAGCATTACTTTTTTTATTATAATTTTTGAAGTTTACACAAATTTATGCCGCACCCAGTACTTGAAAAATAAGAAATACATTTTATATATCTTGGTACTTATTTAAAAAAAATCTAAAATATACATTTAGAAAGAAATGCACTCAATATTTAAAAAATATGGTTTATTCAGATATCCTGGTTAAAAAAGATGAAGTTATCTTCTAAGATAATTAAATTTCTTTGTGTGTGTTTCGTTAGAGGAACAAATAATTCACAAGCTCATAAAATTTGATATTTACATAGAATGGTCAAGATCCTAGACCATCTGATCGTAGATTTAACAAAAATCCATTTTAGTTTTCATTTATACAGTGGTTTCCAAAACTGTGGACACTTTTGAAAATAGTTACGTTTTCTAATTTTGTATGCTTATAGAAAAAGTTAAATTTCACAAACTGCAAACTCATACATATCATTTTAAAGAGAAATTTATGATGATTTCAATACAGAAAGCAAAATTCAAATATTTGCAATACAAAAAAAAAAGTTATTTCTTACTTTAATATGAATAACAAATACAGTGATGAAGTGGATTGCAATTTCTAACTTCCCTGATAAATCACTGTTCTTGTTCTGGGAACCAATTAAATGTTAATAACTGCTAGCAGAAACTGAAATCATATTTAAAGTTGGAACAAGTAATTATTTGATTTTTTCTATAGAAGGAAGACTGTTTTTTGTGCAATCAAATTGTTGGAAATTTTGTTAAACTTTTAACTATATATTTGGAATTTTTGTAAATATTTCTAATATTTAGTCAAGAAGCAATGACATCAAATAAAAGGAAAGAGTGGGCACCCAGCAAGAGAACTAAGATTATAATGTCACATGAATGTTTTATTTCCTATGTTGAAATTGCAAGACAGGCGGAAGGTTCAGTGACTGCATCTGGAGTTTGAAAGTTTTGTTACTATGAAGTTTGCAACTATGAAGAATTCAGTTAGTGTTACGATTTGGTCATGCATGTCAGCATTATAGGTATTGACCACCTTCATGTTATTGATGGGACATTAAATGCAAGAAAATACATTGACACTATTATAGAGGCAAAATTTACACCTTCCATCAGCGATCTGTTTCCCAACATCGCATCATTTATTTTTCAGCAAGATTCAGCTCCTTGCTATTCAGCAAAAATATCGAAAGTGTGATTCAATATAAAGAGCAATGAATATTTAGCATGGCCAGGAAACAGCCCTGTCCTCTAATCTATTGAGGACTTAAGGCACCGTTTGAAAACTCTTGTACATATGAAGTGTTCATCAAATAAAAGAGGATTAAATGAGGCTATAATTGTTTCCTGGCATCATGCAATAAGAAAGGAAGAGCTTTCAGCTCAATGAAGCATCAGTGCGAAGCTATAATAAAAAATAAAGCCTACCTTACTGTATTGATAACTCACTGCACTCACCAGCATCTAATATATATCTCGAAAATTATTGCCGCTTAACTCTTTTGTTTTGCAAAGATTTGAATTTTGCTTTTCGTATTGAAATCAGCATTAAATTTTTTTAAAAAATTATATATAAGAGTTTGCATTTTGTGAAACATTACATTTTATATAAGCATACAAAGTTAGAAAGCATAACGATTTTCAAAAGTGTCTGCAATTTTGGCCACCTCTGTATATTTTTATCAAGAAGTTAATGTTGCGTTTAAGCGATTTCAATTACTGACTTAATTTTACAAATTTATCAAATTAAATACTGATAAAAATTTGCTGTTTTTACAATTAGTTTATGTAAAATGTAAGCTGATCCTCTGATTTATGATGATTTAACTTTAAATTGAGAATTTCTCACTGTTTGCTATTTCTTTTTCATTGTCGAAAATATCGAACTAAAAAATACAGCGAAATCATTATCGACAAGAATGTTTAATAGCAACTAAAACAAATTAACAGCTTTCTTAAGACATTGCAAGCGATTATATATAAATGAATATTTCATTCCACATAAATTTAAGCTTACTTAGAAATTATGTCATCATAAAATAAAAATTGAGATTAAATATGTTTTATTAACTCTGAAATGTACAGAAGTTTTGTTACTATTATTTAATATTTTGCAGTAGTTTTAGAGAAAAATTAGAAATTTGCATCATAAATAAATGAATTATAATATGATGCAAAAAGAATTTTATTAAACATAGTGCAGCGATTTAATAATTTTTTTTCTTAAATTCTAACAAAAGACAACTTATTATTACATTTGCAAAATTATAATTTTGTATACGACAGGAGTTTCATATAAAGTGACTTCTTTTTCTTGAAATAAATATCTCAAACATGTTTCGTATGCTTGAAATAAATATTGTATTTCAAACATGTTTCGTATGCTTGAATTTTCTTGAAATAAATATCTCAATCACGTCACCTATTTTGCATGAAATCGGGGAAACAATGTTTGAATCACATCTTAAACAAAATAGTATTTAAATCTTCTATTCAAAATCCAATTTGAAATTTATTTTATGTTTAACGAGACATTGAATATCTCTCCCTCCCCTTATTATTTATAAATATAATAATTTGAAATTTTGACCATGAATCAATGCAGCCGAATAATTCCCAATATTAAACAATCACAAAAATTAGTAACACAAACAAATAACTAACATTCATAACATGCAATAATATCAATAATTCACTCTTAATAAATATTACAAAAAATTCATAATATAAAATAAAGCAATAATTGCTGTTTTGTAATTGGTTTAAATATTTCACTATTGGTTTAAAAAGCAATACACAGCATGATAACATGACTATATCTCATTCTTATGTATATTAACTAATGAATATTATACAGGTTTTGTTGTAAGATAATATAAACTTAACTTGTCTCATAATGAAGAAGAAAGTAAGTCATATCAATGACTCTCCTACCCGTTTTATAAACAACATGAATAAATAATACTGAATGACCGGACCGTCGCTACAGCAATACTGGCGGGAACTCCGATTGAGTCCTAAGGGCCATCACCGGCTACGGTACAACCCTTCCCGAAGGAAGTAGTGCGTTCCGTCATCGATGGGAGGAGCCAGACCCCAACTTTTCGTGTACCCTCCAAAGAGGCGAGATCCAACTATCTTGCCGGGAGCATCTCACTCTCATTTCGAATAGCAGCCCCCCCCCCCCAGGGAGATCGGGGACGAAAGTAAAAAATAAAAAAGGGTTGCGATTTCCTGTCATATATACAAATCCAACTTTCCCCAATATTAAAAATTTATTTGTTGCTCATACACCGCTAGAGCTATTATCTAGATTATTTTGTACTAGACTTTCATAAAAACATTTTATTCGAATTTGCGTTGTACTTCATACAGAATTCATAAAAAGCTATTTAATTTATCCATTTAAATTTTATCATTTATAGAAGAATGTTCAATAACATACCAATAAAAATATACTGCTTAAAAGGACTATGTAATAAATACACTTTGATTTTCCTGTGCATATTTTTTAGAAATGTTTGTCAGCTCTATTATTTTTATCCAAGAAATATAATAAAATTCTTCACAACTAATGAAAAAAATACCTTAAGATAATTGAGTTACTGATGTTATCAGAGTCTTAATATTCGTAATAAATTGTTTCGTGTATTTTATTCTTTGTTTTCATCTACTTTGAGATATAGTAATGCACTTAATTAATATAAATGCTTTCCCAAATAAAAATAATTTTAAAAATAAATTTCTAGGTATTTTATAAATTTAAATAAAATTATTTTCTTCAGTTCATTAAGTAAGTTTAAAAAAAATAATCAAATTTAAAACTGAGCCTCCATGTATTTGTACGTATGCTCAAAAATCAGGCACGTTCTTTTTATCAACGCCATTTTAAATGAAATAATCACTATAAACTAATAGAAGAATTTTAAATCTGAAGACAGAAGCAATATAATAATATATTTTTATATATACCTTGAAAATTAAACTTTTTTGATTTTTATTCATTGCCTCAGTTCATTTTATGCGAAGAAAATATTGCTGGAAGAGATTAAATTAAAAAATATCGATTAGCATCATAAAAATAGTTTAACTAAGAGAAGAAATGTGCCGATTAAAGAACTATGCTTAAATACATATTGTCACGTAGATACTTTAGCATAGAACTTAATGACACACACGCACAAGAAGTAGAGCTAAACAAATTTATTAACTGAACTCAGAATACAGTAACTGACAAATCTTCTGCTTTTATACTAGCAGGGAAAGTTCCAGAATACTTTTCTGGAGACAGTAAGAAAAGTCCCGAACACTTGTCTGGTAAACTAAAGAAATGGCCAATATCTTCTGAAACATGAAATAAAGGAAAACATAAAATCAAGGAATTAAGTAATTACATGTACTAATAATCGCATTGTCTGTAGCGGGATTCGAACCCAGGTCTCTTGATCACGAGACCAGTGCCATGACTATTCGGCCAATCGACTGTCTTTCTTCAATGCGGGAATATGAATAATAATTTGTCCTTTATATCCTTTCAGAGTTTCTAATGCTTAAATGCAATGTTTAATCACAAAATCTATTTTGAATAAAAACTCAAAAATTCAACATTTCCATTAAACAAGCTATTTCAAAGAAATGTTATTTGAAGTAAAATGCAATTTCAGTCTAAGTCAATATAAAGCCATTATGGCCTTTCGTAGACAAGAAAAATGTCCCCTTTCCAAAAATGACGCTTTAATGTGAGGATTTTCACAATGTACCACTCCTAAAAGAAACTTCAACGCCCCAGATTCTATGACATCTACAAAGGATCGTAAAACCGGCTTGTTGGAATTTATTCTATTGAATGACCTTCCATCTATCAAATGTCTAAAGTGTTGGCTACCAAATCAGCAAATGCGTTACAGTTAAAATAATAAATTTCACGCGCATACTTATTGTATTAAAAAAAAGACTAAACCATAGGAATAATAACGAAAAAGTGCATATGTATTCCAAATTTGTTGGTTGTAGGTCCGACGGCCTGACTTGTAGAGCACCAACCCACACACATTCTTCTTTATTATCAAAATTGATTAAATATTAGCTATGCACATTTATGTTTTTCTTCCTCAAGGACACATAGACAAAAAAGAATGTCTTCCATGTTACCAAATAATTTTTACCATTTTTTACTTAAATTCTCTATAATGTTAAAAATAAAATACTAAAACTGATTGCTATCCTCAATGCGTTGATTGCTTAATGTATTAAAAAAACAACTTGAACCATATATATAATCGCAAAAATATTTTTTTCTGACTGTGAGAGGTCCCAAACGTAGAGATTCGTTGACATCTCGGGGTCGAAATTTCTAAAAATTAAAACACTTCCTAGTTTTATATTAAGTGTAAGGCAAAGTAATAAGAGAAATATAGAACAATGGGATATTACATAATAGAGAAACTGAATTCACTTACATTGTTGAAAACAGTGCCATTTCCTATAATATAATTGATATTATAATTGCTTTTGACAGTGAACTATAACAAATTGTGCATTGTTGAAAATGTATTGTTTCTCCTGAAAAATAGAAAACTAATCAGAATACAAAAATATATTTGATCAATGCGCACTCTAATCTTACATCTCTAAATAAAATCTCGTCTGCCGTAAAATTTATTTAATTTTCTAAAATGGATATAAAATTACTGGAAATACTTATGCTGATCACGTTTCTCTGGTTTACAGTTAGAATAACATTTTTTTCGTATTGGGACATCATTTACTTTTGGCCAACTATAAAATATTTGGATATTCTCTTGGAAAACAACAGCAAAAAAGAAAATCATTCTTCAAAATCTCAACGCAAAAACTCATCAACAGCCATTTTAGCAGACGATAAAAAAGCAAAAGCAAAATTTTCAGCTACAGTTGGAGCAGATTGTACAATAGACTACAGATCAGTCCCCATTGAGAAGCTCATGGACAGAGAACTTACAAAATTCGTCGAATCATTCCACAAAAATTGAAGATAAAAAAACCAACTTGGAAGCAATAGAAAAAGACAAAAAAAATCTACTGGGAAGGGATCTAAAATCAAAGAATTGCCTCATGGAAAACAAAATTCATCGTTATTGAATCTTTAAAGAAGACTCCAAATTTTAAAAATGAAGAAACCAACAAATTTTTTAAAAAACGTTGGAAAATCAAAACAAAAAGGAAAAAATGTTAAAAAGGAAAAAAAAAATCCATAAAGCAATAGGAAAAAGTAACGAAAACAGCGAAGGAAAAAGTACAATCATCTAAATTTAAAATATCATCGAGTCAAGATCCACTTCTCATCTGTCATAACTCAAAAACAAATGAAAAAAAAGTCGATAGAAAATAGACCGAAATCATTTATTAACAACAGTTCAGAACAAATCAGGCGCAATCCTAACTTTGCACCAGAGCTATGTAGTCAGCCCAAAAGCTAAAAAAAAAAAACAAAAAAAAAAAAAAACATTTTTTTAAATTTTTTAATTTTTTTCTTTTCATCTGTGATATTTTTGACTGTGATATTTCTTTATCTGGGATATTTTTGACTGTGATATTTCTTTATCTGTGATATTTTTGACTGTGATATTTCTTTATATGTGATATTTTTGACTGTGATATTTTTGACTGTGATAATTTTTGACTGTGATATTTTTGACTGTGATATTTTTTTGACTGTGATATTTATAAGCATATCTGTGATATTTATTTATAAGCGTTTTGTGATATTATTTACAATTTTCTGTGATATGTATATAATTTAATGTTTTTATAATTTTCTATAATATATATAAAAATAATTATGTTGTAAAATATTCAATTGTAAAAATTTATATTAAAAATGTTTAAAATGAAAAAAAAAATTAAATAATAAAAAATATTAAAAGTTTTGAAAATTTATAAAATAACTTCATGTACGTTTTAACGTATTAATTCTATTGTTAGTATGTAATAAATACATACATAAATTACGAGCGTCTCTATTATTTATAGTTTGTAGAATTTCTTTATTTTTATTGTGTTTGAAAAATATGAAGTGTTTATACTATAAGAAACTAATCAAAAACATCATATTTAAACTTAAATATGAGGCATTTAAAAGATTTTAAAATAATTTCAGATCATTCTTAAAAATACATTTTTTCACATGGATTATGTCACAATCGGGTTTTTGAGAAGTGTATTTTAACATATAATTTAGAATTAATACAAGGCTATGAAACAATTTTGCTATTACTTTTGTAATATGCACTAGACGCATAGGTGGTTGATCGAATACAATGATTGTTTTTCGAATTTCAACTAGAGCATTTTTTCAAATTTTGAAGTTTATAACTTCCATTAACAGAGGGATTTTTAAGCATCAATTTGCCAATTTTATTAATATCATATTATATTGTCTTTTAAATGTCCTGTTTAATTTCTGCCTAATAGAGGTAATATACATGACATCACAGCGTTAATGAAAAAGTAACTTTGGTTGAACCGATCTTTTGCAAATTTACTTGGCTTTAATGCAACTTCATTACATTATTAACAATTAAATTGCGAAAATAAAAATATAATTATTTCTTAATAGTCGCCTAAGGCAACCAGTTGGTTCGCAGAGAATATTGATTATATTTGATTTTAGATATAATTTCATGAGCAGGATTCCGTCATTTTGTCTGTCATTCACATCATGACGGTTTTAATTGTCTTACTAAGTTTTATTTATTGTTTATTTGAAGTTTTCTCATTGGGACAATCGATTAACATTCGATCACATCAATATTAGAAATGTAAATATCGGGTACATCTCTATTGTAAATTTCGAGATATTTTAACGCCTTTCTTTTACTTGTTTAGTAAACTGCGCAAATATTAAACACAATCCTTCTTCTTAATCTTTCAAAAATGGAAGAAAGTCACACGATCAAATATTTGATGAAACAATGACAGCGGTTTGAATTTGAGGCAAATTCTTCTTTAATATACAGATGTAATCGATAGTTATGAATGAAAAGAAAAAAAAATACTTAAAAAATATTACCGATATTCAGAAAAACTTGCACAACTATTTAATGGTAATATTAAGAAGACAACTTTTAAAATTTTGAAATGGTTTAAAGTTTATTTTTATGCAGATATATTTTTGGAAGTTAATGAAGAAAAACGGCAAATTTCAATTTTCTTTTTAATATATTAAAATTTTAATTAAAATTTCAAAAAAAGCCTGTTATACATTCCTGTTATACAGTTATTCCTGTTATTCCTGTTATTCCTGTTATACTTTCCCTGTTATACATTCCCGCCTTCGAAGTTATATTTGTGCCAATTTGGTAGCTATAAATTAAAAGGTCTGACCACCAGAGCGCCGCCACTCATTTGAACATTCATTTTCATTATTATTATTATAGATTATATATAATAATATATTTGAAATAAAACATTTATAAATGAGACGAAGTTGTTTATTCTTTACTTTCTGGCATATGAAATATAAAAAAAAATATCTTAATCGTTAATTTTTGATGAATCCACATATTCCCGGCCTCCCTCAGTCTGAAAAACATTCTTTTCGAGTTATACCTGTATTTTCGCCTAGATGTAAAGATGATAACACATAAGTGAATTGAGTTCGGAGGATATAATATTTAATGAGACTTTTTTCAAATTCGTAGATTCAAACAAACTTTGAACAAAATCCATTGACACCAAGGATTTTAGCTAGAGTTCAAACAGCTTCAAAAAATTTAATATTGTTCTAACAAATACACAAAGCCAGAAAAAAAAACAGAATTTTTTTTTGAAATTTCTTTCATTTTTTTTGGAGCTTTCGTCTCAAAAATAAAGTATTATGTAAAAAAAAAAAAACATTTTTATAAAAATGAGTAACATATTATATTAGAGATATTTATAAATTGTTCATTTAATATGAATAATTTTGAAAAAAAAATGAAAGAAATAAAAGACCGAGTACGGACTCCTCCGTATCCATTCTTTCATTTACGAATTCAGTTGATAATTTCGCCGTCGGTTTGAACACGTAAACAAGCAATTAGTGCATAAGGCATAACAAAAATTTGAATGCTATTTTTCGGAATTGGCTGACTGTCACGTTTTGTTATTTTAACGAAGGAGCATCCTAAATATACACAACCTTTATACTTAATCTCATTCCGAACTCAGTATCCCATCTTAGACCCTTCCCTTGTCTAACGAAAGAATTTTCCGCCATAAATGAAGAATTCCTGCATTTTTTGAATTATATTATATTATAAACTGAAAATAGAAATCTATTCTTACTATTGATGATTTTGATTTAACATTAACAGTTTCTACTGATTTTATAGAAAAAATTATTCAAAGTAGTTATTAATATCGTTTTAAGGAAAAAACTTTTTAAAAATTAAAGATACAAAAGCATACTTAAGATAAACTAAATCAACTTTTTGTGCAATTATAAATTCTCGCGAGCGGCACTTACTCGCATGTACAAAATTTTAAAACAATTTTGGTGCATCATATTAAAGAGAAAAGGTCATGAGAGTATAAAATATTTATTCTTACTGAAAAAGAATTTCTATTTAAATTTACATCGTGATATTTTCCTTCCAATGACTTTCCTGTAACTTTTATTCTGCAATTATCAAAAATAAATTTCTTTCTAAGATTATGGTTAGCATAAAATTGGCTCCTTTTTATGACTTTTCTTCGAATGTGAGTTCGATATTTTCCAACTTCAGAATATTGAGAAATTGAATGAAACGTCATCAAGATCCTTTTTTTATCAATCTTTTTGTAAGTCTTACAAATCGAAACGTGTTATTTATTTTAACAGCAATTTTGATCTGAATGATTGAGAAACCAAAGGTTTAGAAAAGGCAATAACAACCACTATTTTTAGTTGAAGCACTTCAAATGTCCCTATGAAAAGAAAAAAAACAACAAACCTATTTTGATTTATTTATTTCACTCTCTGTCCCAGTCACAAATATGTGAAAGACAAAAAGTGTTTTGGAAAATGTGACCGTGATTTCAGTTTGAAAGGAAGAAATCTTACAAGAGTATTTTAAAAGGAAAAAACTGGGTTTTTAAGTCGCTGTTCTTGATATCATTGAAGAAAATTATGTTTACTCCGAAACAAAAAGCATATCACTTTTAAGATATCATTCTTTCATCCGAGGAACAATATCCATTTTGTTTCTGTTCTTTGAATCAAACAATACTGCAAAATAGTTTTTGTGTAAATAATATATAGACCCTACTCATAATTACAATTTTTACTAAATTGATCATGTAAGAAAATGAAGCGTTTTGATGTAAACGGTAATAAAACATTACGTGGCGAAATCCATCTATTAATCTGACTTTAAATTGATAAACGGGAAATTTAAACTACGATTTACATGATAAATAGTAGTCTAGGAGAAATTCGAAACTTTTCTCAATAAAATACAGCCATTCATTTCATGGTGGACATTCTGAAAAATGAATAGTTATTTCTATCAGCCTAAAATAGCCTCATGTAACATTTTACTTCGCCTTCATCTTATAGTAACGAGCCCATTTAAAATATATATGAATTATGAGGCACAAAAATAACCTTTATTTTTAAAGAACAATTAGTCTACTTTGTCATTTTCTTACATATTTTTAGAACTTTATTTCAAATGCCTCTTTTTTTCCTTTGAGAAAACTCGTTTTGCTCGCCGTAAAACAAATCTTATTTTTTATGAAAAAAAAAAACTTTTTATAGTATCACACATGCTAATTTTATATAAAAATTTCACTTTGAAACTATATTTCAATTCTAATTAAAAGCTATTTCTAATACTTTTTGTAATATTTACTCAAAAAATTCTTTAACATTTATTTTTTATATCATGGCCATTTAGTTAATTAAGATACAATGAACATGAAAAAATTAATTTGTTTATGTTTATTGGATGATAAATATTTTCCGAACTGTTGAGACAATTTATCTTCTTCCGCTTTTACAGACGATTTTTGAACATAGCTGATCCATAGATTTAAGAGAGACAAAATAATGTTACAAACGTGTAATTTTGTTTTCCACCACGAATAGTATCATCATAAGAATGACCTTTTTACAGTCATCTGTATTGGATACTGTCGGATGCCGAGCCAGTGATCCCAGAGCTTGGCGACAAACGTGGCGATTATTTGGCGACTTGACGACGAATTTGGCGACTTTGTCGACAAAATGGATAATGCTCGAAACTTTGGGAATTTTGTGGATCCGTCCATTAGGAACCAAGATACGCCTGATTGGTCTAGAAGTTTCTAGCCCCGCCTTCCGGGGCTATAAAAGGCAGGCACTCTCAAGCTGTGTGGCATCGAGAATGGTCGTCCTGAATTGTAGTCGGAGTCGTCGACAAGTAACGAGTCTTCGAGAGCATAGCGAAGAAACAGCTGAGTGCCAACGTTGCGTGTAGCGAGTGTTGAACTGCTGTGTGCCGAATTCTGTTGTTTATTGTGGAATCGTGTATAGTAGCCAGTTGTGAGAAGTAGTGAGTTGGCAGCTAAAGCGAGAAGAGACAGTGAGAAGTTCAGCCGTTGGAGAGACCTTAAAGCGAAGGTCCCCTCTCCTCTGCCCGCTTCGTGTGCTGTGGACGATTACTACTTGTGGGCTAGTGTCGTGCTACTGTGTGCTGTCCTGTGTTCATTTCGGCTGTAAATAGCGGTCGTCCATGTATTCGTCATCTTTGTATCAACGCGTAAATAAACGTCGTTGTTTTCGACTGAGGCCTGATGATTGTGTTTTCACACCATACACCCACTATCAAAAAGAATCCGTCGGAAGTGGAAATCCGTAACAATATTTAAATTTTAATGAAGCGGATTTGACAAAGGGTAAAGCAAAATTCATTATACGATTTCATAAATCACGTTGGCCATTTCTGTTTAAAGACAGTTAAAATGGCACGATGTTTTCCGCATTATATAATGATAATTAAACATTGAAGACCAGGACAACGGATGGTGTGCCCAGTGTTCATACGAAACAAATTTTAGATATCCAGTTTGAGAATTAGAATAGTAGCCCGACATTCATCGAGGTACAAAAGCTCACGAATTGAAATTTCCTAGTATAATTTGGCTAAATACAAATGTCATTACAGAATTTAGAATTTACAAGAAGAAAAAAAATATTGACAAAGAATAGTAACTTATTAACTACAAAATTTTATATTCCAGGTTGTTTTCATCCTGTAATTTATGAAATACAATGTAAATGCTCAATAATCTAGTATCGGATGGTTTTCTTTTAGGGTATTGTACCATTTATAGTGCTTTTTCATATATGAGTTATCAACAATTAATATTGGCAAAAAATTCAGATAGATTTGGGTGTTTTAGGCTTTTTTAAAATTTTATCAGTCTGTGAACAAAATATTTAAAAAATGATCTTTATTCATTTTAGATCTTAGATTTTCTACTGTATAACCACACCAGTAATTCCATAATACATTACGCAACAAAATGAAACATAGTTAAGTATAGAAGCAATGATAATAGAAAGAAGAATGCTCCAGCTGATTGTTTCTATGAGCATTATATACTCGGGCTAATTCATTTAAATATTTAAAAACATCTAGGAAATTGCCAAACAGTCGTTTCAAAATGGAACAATTTCTCAATGAATTTGGGCATGTGTTAAAATTTCCTTATCTTTAAATTGCTCCTTAATTACAAATTATAAAAAATTGCAAATTAAAAGATAACTAATTACAAAATTGTAATGATACGCTATTATTATTGTAATGCTACATTTATTATAAAAAATCCTTTAAATCATTTTAAAATAGGCTTGATTATTTCTTTTATTTAACGTATTTTATAAAGCCTGATTACTTCATTTTCATTAGCTTATAGAATGAATGCATAAAACGATTTTTTATTATAAAATTGTTTAAAGATTCGAAAATACTTAATGGAAACTTCTGTATGAGCTGAATTTGCATTTTTATTGATTAAATAAATTTAGTTGTCTTTCTACATTATTAATAAAACTTTCCGAGGCAGTGAGATTTTGTGTTAAGAAAATGAGAAAACAAGACAGAAAAAAAAATGCAAAAAGCCCCTTAATTTGGCAATTTCAAACTACAATGGTGTAAGTCTTTAAAAAATTTCAAGTTGCAATCAATATATAAATTTAATTCAACTCCAATATTAAACTTGAATGAAAGATTCTCCCTAAAGCCTTAATACTACAACTTTTTTTGTTCTCGAATAGTACAGTATCATTTTCGATACCTTAATTTCTAGAAAACAATAAAAAAAAGTGTAATTTATATCAATATTTAATACCTCCCAAATAATCAGATAAAATAAAGAATAGAATGTAATATATTGTTACAAACCTGCAATTCGGCTTCCCAGCATAGTTTGTTCCATCAACAGAAAGAAAGTTTTACAGTCATCTGAATGGACGGAATCCGTGTGGCGCTTCGGAGGTCCCAGAGCTTGGCGACAAACTTGATGACCATTTGGCTACTTGGCGACGAATTTGGCGACTTTGGCGCCAAAATAGATAATACCCGAAACTTCGAGAATTTTCCCGATCCGTCCAGTAGGAACCGAGATAAGCCTCGAACGTTCCTGATTGGTTGAGACGCTTCTAGCCCCGCCTCCTGAGACCTATAAAAGGGGCTGCAGCTGCTAGACAGGGTAGTCCGAGTTCGAGAGTAGCGAAATCAGTCAGAGGGAGTCGAGAGTCGGAGAAGTCGAAGACGGAGTAATCGGAAGCGACGGAGTCAAGTTAGTACTGAACTGAGCTGTGCGCTACTGTCTGCAGTAGATTCTGGTTGTATGCTGCTGTGTGTGCTGTTGTATGCTACACTTCTCGGCTGAAGATAATCGTCTTCTGTGCTGTATATAGTTGTCGCTTTTGTGCTGTCCTGTGTATCTTCGCGTAAATAAACGTCGTTGTTTTTATTCTACTTCTGCCTGCTGATTAAGCATTCTCCACACCATATCACTTCCACTATCCAAACGAACTCCGGTAAAGAAAATCCGTAACATTTGGTGTCTGAAGTGGGATAGTGGTTAATTGTGTATGGTGCTGACGAGATCCCAAGCAAAAATGGCTGATAGCGGTAATGGTGAGTTACTGGCTCTGTTGGCTGAGATGAAGAAATCAATGGAATCTGAACAAGAGGAACTTTTGCGAAAAATGAAAGCCTTTGCGGAAGACATGAAGAGTGAATCAAAGAAAGACCTTTCGTCGTGGAAAGAAATTTCAGAAGATAAAGTTAATAAAACAGAAGTCGTCCAAGTTATCACAGAAGAAATTGGAGGAAGTAACGAGAGCCAAGTGGAAGGAGACAAGACTGAAGACCGAATGGAGACCGTTGTCACTGAAATGGAACTTAACCATACGGAGGATGAGCCGAGGTTTAATGAAGAGATGAGCGAACAGGGTGAATGTCAAATAATTGCGGACCTGAAACAGTTTTCTCCGAATGAGTTCCCTGAAGTGGAACCGGAAGTGCAAGCGCTTGGGGATTGAGAAGATGGACTTTCTTCGGACGGGTCTGTTGGTGGCGACCCGTGCTCGATGCCTATGGATGCAAGAGTTGATGCGACCCTGTTTGGATTGGATTCGTCCCAAAGATTAAAGGAACTACCTCTCTGGAAGCCTCTTGGTATCTCCTGGCATACTGACACGGAAGAAGACTACGTGGCTGGAATCACTGATCCCAGTGGTCACGGTCTCAATTTCCTTCGAGAATTCATCTTTGCTGTGGATCTGCACAGAAGTGTGATGCAAATAGGAGTCGAGGAATCTCCTGTGCATCCGGACATGTTACGTCGTCGCAGAAGGACCCTTCCAGCAAAAACGGATGAGCTCTTCGGAAGATCCAGAGTGGAGGGTGTCGGACAATCCTCGAGTGTCGAGAATAGACCAGGAAGAGGTGGACGTATTCCCGCGAAACCTTTGGCGACGAAGGCGAATACCTGGCTTTCGAGTGGACTTCAGAAGGCACCGTTGGATCATCCTGATATACGATTGGTTCGATGGAAGAAGTTTAAAGTGACCAACTGAAAAGCCTGGCAAGAATTCATTCCGGAGGTCTCTACTACGATTCAACGTTTGGCTCCATGGGACATCCTGCATTTTAAGGAGCGGAATCAAGTCTGGATATACAACCCGAAACGACGAAGAGGTCCGAGTCAAAACCATTGAAAAGGTTCGGATGGATCGTTAGCCGTCGCCAGATTAGTAAACAATGTCATCTTCGAAAGACCGGAAGTCACCTAAAGCAACGTCATCACATCATTCGGAAGCCTACGCCAGCTGTGGATTGAAGTTGGAGTGACGGGACGTCAGTCTTTGAAGAGGGGAGCAATGTTACAAACCTGCAATTCGGCTTCCCAGCATAGTTTGTTCCATCAACAGAAAGAAAGTTTTACAGTCATCTGAATGGCGGAATCAGTGTGGTGCGTCGGAGGTCCCAGAGCTTGGCGACCATTTGGCGACTTGGTGACGAATTTGGCGACTTTGGCGCCAAAATAGATAATACCCAAAACTTCGAGAGTTTTCCCAATCCGTCCAGTAGGAACCGAGATACGCCTCGAACGTTCCTGATTGGTTGAGACGCTTCTAGCCCCGCCTCCTGAGAAATATAAAAGGGGCTGCAGCTGCTAGACAGGGTAGTCCGAGTTCGAGAGTAGCGAAGTCAGTCAGAAGGAGTCGAGAGTCGGAGAAGTCGAAGACAGAGTGGACGGAGTCGTCGAAGTAGTAGTCGAGAGTCCGAGTCGAAAAAGTCGAAGACAGAGTAATCGGAAGCGACGGAGTCAAGCTAGTACTGAACTGAGCTGTGCGCTACCGTCTGCAGTAGATTCTTGTTGTATGCTACACGTCTCGGCTGAAGATAATCGTCTTCTGTGCTGTATATAGTTGTCGCCTTTGTGCTGTCCTGTATATCTTCGTGTAAATAAACGTCGTTGTTTTTATTCTACTTCTGCCTGCTGATTGAGCATTCTATACACCATATCACTTCCACTATCCAAACGAACCCCGGTAAAGTAAATCCGTAACAATATATATATATATATATATATATAGCTTAGACAGTAAAATGTTTCAATGCAGGAAATATTGTGCGTAAGCAAACAATCAATGTAAATGCATTAATATTTTTTCAAAATAGTCAACTCTGGCGACCAGCTGGTTGACCAGCAGAAATATTCTCTAGAATTATCAATTAAATGTTTATGTACCTTGATTTCTTAATAGCTTCATCAGCAAAATATTTTTAAGTTTTATATTTCAATAATCACATAATTCAAATTATTATAGTACCCTTACTTGATTCAGCATATTGTACTATATATCTAACTAATTTCCGGTCAGCTTTCGAAAGATTTAAAATTGAATTTTTAATGCAAGCGATAAAACTTCAATTAATACGAAAACTTTTTTACTGAAACGAAGCATATTTTTTTAAATGACTAGAAGAAATTGAAACCTTTAGCACTGTAATCTTACATGTATCACACAGTGTCTTTTTTTATAATTTACACAATATTTTAAAGAATTGTTCAGCGATAATTTCTCTAATTCATCATAAAATTAAGTTTTACTTCCAAGAAAAAATTATGTCGACCATTTATGATTAAAGTGAGCTTAAATGTAATGAGGGATATTTACTACTTAATGTCATGATTATTTAACCTTGAAGACAAGGACACCAAATGTTGCATTATTTGCTATGTAGCAAATCTTGGATATTCTACGATGAGAATAGAATAATATCCTGACATTCTTTGAGGTACAAAAGGTGCAAGAGTTGAAATTTTTTAATATAATTAGGCTAAATACCCATGTAAATTCAAAATTTACAATTTGAAAAAAAAACCCACAAGTTTAAGGATAATAATTTTTTAGCAATAAATCTTTGCATTCCAAGTAAAATTTTGTGTTCGTCCTGTAATTTATGAAATGTGATGTAAATAGTCAATAATAAAGAATCAGCTTGCTTTATTTTCAGACTATTAAGCTTTGATAAGACTGTTTCATATAAAGAAGTAAAAGTATGAAAAATAAATAAAAGTAGCAAATTAGTAAAAAGTACAAAGTTATAAAAAGAGAAAATATTAATATCGACAAAAAATTTGACATCAAAAATTCGATAAATTTGGACGATTTAAGCTCTTCTGAATTCGGTCAGTTTGTGAAATATTTTAGAAATGTCCGTTATCCGTTATAGATCTTGGGTTTTCTAGCTTATAAACACAGTAAGAATTCAGTAACACATCATTACACAACAAAATATAAAAAGTATAGAAGTGAATGAGATAATAGAAAGAAGAATACTCCTGCTGACTTTATTTATAAGTATTATACACGCTGGCTAATTCTTTTAAATATTTAAAAACTCCTAGAAAGATGCCAAATGCTCGTTTCAAAATGTAACTACCTCCACTCAATGAATTTTGACATGTGTTAAAAAATGACTTATCTCCTTAAACGCTAATTAGAAAAAATCCTTTAAAACTAGACTAAATTCTAAAAGACACAAACTATTTAACGTATTTTATAAAGTCTGTTTACTTCACTTTCATTATGTTACACGAAATGAGTACATAAAAGTTTGTATTAAAAAACACTGATTGCTTAAATATTCGAAAATACTTAATGGAAACTCTTGGCATTTTTATTGATTAAATAAATTTATTAGCCTTGATATATTATTAATGAAACTTTTCGAGGCAGAAAATTTTTGTGTGAAAAAAATGAGAAAACATATCGAAAAAAAAATATGTAAAAATTGATTTCTTCTTAATTGAACGGTTTAATAATACAATATTGTAAGTTACTTAAAAAATTAAATTTCAAATTGCAACCAATGCACAAATTAATTCAACTACAGAAATAACTTGGATCGAAGATACTCCCTAAAGCAATATTACCTCAACATTTTTTTCTCTAATAGTACCGTATGAATTTGGTGTAGACCTTAGTTGTTAGGAAACTATAAAAAAAGAAGTAAAAAGGTAACTTGCACCACTGTCATTTAATACCGCAAAAATAATCAAAGGAATTAAAGAATAAAATGTGAAATAAATTTAAAATTGCGCTTTAAAATAGTCCGGAAAATTTTAAAGCGCTTAGACAGTAAAAGTTTTCAGTGTAGGAAATATCGTGTGGACAAACAATCATTGAAATTCCATATTATAATTAATAATATTTTAATACGTTATTACTAAGAAAAAAATGCCATTTAATGAAAAAAGATTTTTTGCATATTTAATTATTTTATTGTTTTTTCATATATGAGAGATGTAAAAAGTAACTAAGTAATCATCGAAACCTCCTGCATAGAGAGTTAAATGAATCTTTATGCATTAGGTTTTTTGAGTCCAAAAAACAGCTTTGGAAAAAGAAAAAAACAAAAATCATAGAAAAGCAAAATATGGAATTCAGATATGGAAAGAATTACACGAATGAAATATGATATGTAATCTTTATGTCCGAATTCTAGATTTATGTCACATTTTTTAAGGATATATCCATGTCTGTTTGCATATGAATACGCAAAAAATATTGGGCTATGAAATTCAATACAGTGTGTTTCAGTGAACCGTTTCAGAACTTCTAAGAGGGATAGGGTACATCCTGACAACTCGAAATCATAGAGCAATGTGGGGTCGGAAATGCTTTCCTGAAGCGGTGTTGTACTCAGAAGCACCATAAAGAAAAGAGACTGTAAATGAGAAATCATTTTAATAATACATGAAAAGAAGCAAAAGGTACATGGATTAAAGTAAGTGCTCGAAGTTTTTTCCACGGGTTACAATGCACGCCTGACATCTCTGACGCATGGACATCCGAACAATCTGGAATACTCCAGGCATATCTCGAATCTCTCAGGCAGCTACTGCGATTCTTGCAACGAGCTCCTCAGCAGTGTCAATAGGGGTGTCATAAACTAGCGATTTCATATATCCCCAGAAATAAAAATCAAGACATGATAAGTCTGGTGACCGAGCAGGCCAACGCACGGGACCCCTACGTCCGATCCACCGTTGATGGGCAGCTAAAATTAAATCATCTCCGCAATAATGGGCAATGAATCCATCGTGTTGGAACCATATTGTCTGTTGCGTCGATTCAGAAATCTGTTCATCTCTCTAAAGTTGTGGCAATACTTGCTGCAGAAAGAGCAAGTACGTAGGTCCGGTTAGACGACCCGGTAACAGGTAAGGTCCGATGAGGTGATCTATCACAATACCGGCCCATACATTGACCGAAAATCGATTCTGTGCTGCACGACGTCGTATTGCATGCGGGTTCTCTACTGCCCAGATATGGTCTTTATGCGAGTTAAAAATTCCTTCCCCTGTGAAGGATGCCACATCGGAAAACAACACTTAGCAGGAAAAAGGGGATTTGCAGCACATTTTCCCAGGTGCCACTGTGCGAAAGCAATAGGAGGTACATTATCCTCCGATTTCTGTGTCCGGACACGCTGCACGTAAAACGGATGCATGTCTTCTGCTCGGAGAATCCTCCAGACGCTGCAATGGGGAACCCTGACTACGTTTGCTACACTTCTTGTACTCGTTCTTGGATTCCCCTGTACATGCTGCAGCACATTCTGTTCGGCGTCTGCAGTCCGTGTTGTTCTTACCCTGTCCCTGTGAGCTCTTTCTAATGAACCTGTCTCAGCTAACCTCTGGGGCAGTCTTGCAAAGAAATTACGACTGGGAATACGCCTCGTCGGATATCGTTCCGCGTACAAACGCTGTGCGCTGGCCCACTAAAATTTGCAGCCCCGTACGCCAAATGCATGTCGGTACGCCAAATGCATATATTCCATCCTACTAACTTGGCGTTCTTGTGCGAAATGAAGATTCCCTGCACGAAAGCTCGGACTTTTCGCACAACGCCATCTATCGCGTCAAGAAAGCATTTCTGACTGCCCATGGGTATATGATTTTGGTTCGTCAGGATGTACCCTACCCTTCTTAGAAGTTCTGCAACGGTTCACTGAAACACCCTGTATATGGTTCGATTACTAGATTGGAAGATATTCACTAAAATTTAGACTAAATTAAAAAAAAAAACTGACTTTCTATTGATTTGTCTTTTCACATGTTTATAAAAGTGGTAACATCAAAACCACGAGATATGCTGTCAAATTAGCAATGCAGGATCCTTGCACCAAAACTGTAGATACTGCTACGAATTTGTAATATTGACCTTATGCGCATTTAGTTTCCTTAAAAGGTAATGATGCAAATATTTTAATGACTATTTACCGAATGTCAGGATAATTATCAACGATATTTGAATTTGGCCCCAATAAGGAAGATGCTTAAATATTTGCAAATCTTAGCGATATCGGTTTTTGGACTCGACTTCCAGCGTTTGTTCTAGAATATTCGCAGTTCAGTAACAGAATTTATAAATATTAAAGCTCACGATTCAGGGGTATATTGGAGTCGAGAAATGGAATAATCGAGTGAATTCACTCTTTGCAGTGTTCATGTCTTGCGAATTTTTTTGTGGCACTATCTGTTGTTGCGGTTACTTTATAACAATTTATAACTTGTTACTTTAATAAATATATATCGTGGTCTGTTAGGCAGGTAATATCAGCAGATTTCGAAATTTCTTCATTTTTTTTAACTTGAGTCATTTAACTAACATGGAGAAGCTGTTATCAATTAATATATATCATAAGTACGATCTAAGTACTTTCCATGCATTTATTATCAGTAATTACAGCATCAGTAAAAAATTGATACGATACTGATTCAAAATAAGCTAAATTTCTAACAATGCCATTAAAAACAAAGACAGTTATCCTAAAAACTTTTCAAGATGGTGGTACATGGTAAAAAAAATGAAATTAAATGTCTTTTAACCACGTATATAAAAATAATAACAAAAATTCATCTATAGTGTTATTTACAGTTCCATTTTCAACACTTAATTTCTATTAAAATGTCTTTAATTTCATAGCCAATTATCATTTTACATAGAATAAAAAGAACGGGGAGTAAAACAAAGAATAGACTTTTAGTTGAAACTTAAACCAAAATTTGTTAAATTTGATCCAAAATATATTCTTAATGTTTAATTATAGGAAAAATTCACATGAAGAGAAAAGTTTAAAAATTCCGATGCATTTCTTTTTCTGCATCCAACGAAAAATATTTTAAATTCATTTTTAAGCTCCGAGCTTTTAGACTAAGTTTTCTTTCGTTAAGAAGTGAATTGTGATCTTCTTTCACTAAATTATTCTATTACGTAAAACTTTCTGAAAGCGTCCTTCTTTGATAAATATGTTTCTGATTCAAATATTAGGCTAGAAATGTCCCGAGGAATATCCTAACGACTTAAGGACTTTGTGTATGTCCTTTTAGGACTTTGTCCATTCTTAAAAATCTATATTTTTCATTGTTAAAATATGCTTTACAATAAGTGTTGAAAAATTTCCAAAATTTGCGAGATGATGAAAATATAGAGTTCTGTAATAATTTTAAAGCACATAATAATCCGAGAAATATATTTCAGGATGCATTAGTAATAGTATTCTTCAGGAAGCACATGGAAGAAATTATTACTTCCTACGTTTGTTTTTCATAAAATGAAAGTATTTTAAACGGGCATAAGTTACCACACATGAAAGCTTTGAAAAAAAGAGAGGGAAAAAAATGTGCACTTTAAAATGACAGTCCATAACTTACAAAATATGAAGTCAAAAGATAATAATTATTTTGTCAAACATTTAAGAAATCTCATGATGTTGTGAAATTACATGATTTTAGATTTTCAAACCCTCTTTAAAAGTTACACTAAAATATTCTTAAAATGTAAAACTTTAACTTTTATAATATTGTTTAATTCTACAATATGTAATTTTTAAACTCTGTTTTATTTTATGCAAACAAATGAAACATATGAAAAAAATTATTTTAAAATAACTAAATTTAAATTATGATACTAATATTTTGTTAAAAAAATTTTTAAATTTCAGAACAATAATATAACCACAAAGGTATAAATCTGTCTATCAATATAAGCATTTGAGATAATCAGAAGGGTTGTTCTTACTATAGGAAGGAGAACCTACCTTTGAATCTCAATGGCTATCATAAGCGCTTACTTAGGAAGTTTGTCCTGTCATGGTAATGAAAGTAACTCGAAAGTACAACTTTTTCTAAGACGCGAAAATCAATCACCATACCAGAACTCTACATCTCTCTTTTTTGTGTATTTTGGTGGCTTAATTGACAAGGAAAGTAACAATTTTATTTATCAATTATTGCATTATTCAAATTAACAACGTCAAAAAATTATATAACTCCAATGGCAAATAGAAGCAATTCTTCTATAAGAAGTATGCTCTGTCATGGAAATGGAAATAACTGGAACTCGCAGCATTTTCTAAGAAGCGAGAACCAACCACCATACCAGAACTTTATGCCACTGTCCTTTGTGTCTTTTGATGGTTTAATTGACAATAAATGTAAACAATTTTATCTATCAATATTCCGTTATTTAAATTAACAAAGGCAAAAATACAACTACCTTAATGGTAAATCGAAGAAAAATTTTGATAAGAACTTGATGAAATTCCATTTTCCGTTTGTCATCAAAGAGAAACAGGATTCGAATCACACAGTAATAAGAGATAACAAGCTGCAACTATAAGTTGTTCAATTTACTAAAGAGCGAATATTTTATTTCGATGCAACTGAAATAGATTAAGATTCGCTTACATATAGGATTTTAGAATAAATTACATGTTTTATTGCAAGAAGGTAATATGTAATACGTTATTCCTAGTTAAATTTCTGCATTCCAATCTGAAATACGAAAATGTGTTGCATCAGGCATGCACAATATTGTTTATATCAATTAAATCCCTTTCGATACCGAAAGGCTAAATTATTTCATCAAATAGGCAATATTATTTATATTCATTACATAGCTATCTAATGCAAAATTTCATTTTATTTCCCTGTCAAAATCAATAATTTATGTTATAACTTTTGAGTAATTATAATATTATTTACATAAAATAAGTATCAATTTGGTCGAAATTAAATTTTTTGTTGGAATTATAATTTACTAAGCAAGCAAAAGTTCCATTAGATAAAAAGCAAAATAAATTTTTTAAATGTATTCATTTTCACTATTTGAAGGAAAAGCATTAAATATTTAGTTTAACTATCATTATTTCTGTAGATTAAATTTGATTTCCCCAATATTTATAAGTTTTTAGTTAGATGGGGTTTTCCCCCTTCCAATTCGAATAAATATATTGATGTCAATAAACAACATTTTGCGTTTCAAATACTTTTCACAAAGGATTATATAACGCATTTGATAAATGTCTGATTTGAAGTTTTGTTGTTTGTACAAGCGTCGTCAATCCATTTTGAAAACTTTTTTTACTATTATAACAAATTTCTTCCTTCTGATGTCTAAAAGCTATTCGATAAAGATCTTTCCTTGCAATAATATTTTTATTTTTTTATTTTTAAGGAAAAACCTTTCGGTGTAGGCATTTCAATTCGATAAACCTCTATGATGTGTTGGTCTAAATCCACTACTGTTTTCATCTATTGATTTGACAGTTATACACATCAAGTTGGATGATATATTTTTTGATTTATGAAGAAGTAAAAGTTTTATTATTCTCTGCTGGAGCTTTAAATCATAAATATGTTTTCTTTTTCAAGTGATTCGTACCGAAACGTAAACAATACAATTTTGAAAGTTTCTTTAAGTGGGAATAGAAATGCTTCTATTACTACATCGTAAACTTTCGGAAAGTTTTAAAATATTTTCCAATGTAAAAGAAGGATATCACTTCCCGCTTAAAAGTCAAAAATACAAGGGGTGTTCGAATGAAAAGGTACGAAACGACACAGTGGGTATAAATGAAGATTTTATTCAAACTGTGCACAACGGTCCCACTGATTAAATAGCCGAAGGATTACTTGTTCTCAGAATTTCTGTGGCCGTCATGAGATCCAGTCCTTCACAGCGTCCGTGAATTCGTCGTCGGAGTTGAAGCGCTTCCCTTTCAGATGTTTTTTCAGGGAACCAGCACATAAAAATCGAAGGGCGACATGTACTTTCTGAAGGACGCATGGTCGAGGTGCTCCCACTTGAAATTGACAAGTTCCTCGTGTGTGACCCTGGAGACGTGTGGACGCGCATTTTCATGGAGTGGAACCACACCCTCTTTCAGTAGCCTCGGGCGTTTGTTCTTGATGGATCTGCGTAGTCTCCGGAGTGTCTTCTCAACCATCGAATTTTGCAATGTGAACGCCATCCTGTCTCCACTTGCACTGCCACGTCAGGACACAAGGAAAAATCTTAGGAGAGCCAGCGTCCGGTGGGCGCTATCTCCGATCGACTAAAACTTGATGATCACTTCGACATCGTCTAGCCAAGAGTAGGGTAGGTCTTGGAATGAGGCTGGTGGAGGGGAACATCGGTTTAAGTACTTCTGTCATCTGACTTTTCTTGGGCAATGGGAGGCTTGCTTCTGTCGGCAAGGTCGTTTTGAGTTGGCTGGAGGGTTGGGCTATGGTAGAGGTGCATTCTGGGATGCCTGGTGAGAGAATAAACTTAATTCTTGCTAGAGTATTTGTGTGGGGGATGGAGTAAGATTTTACTAGTTTTAGCCAATAGTAGGGGTGAGATGGATCATGTTAAGACTTAGATTACTAGGATTTAATAGGAATTAATTTATGGATTAAGATGGGGGAGAAAGGGTCATGATATTTATTTATGAGGATTTTAGATTTAATCTGATTATAGTAGGATGAATCTGGGTCTTCTGGAATTTGGGTTTGTGGTGTAGGTTTCTGTTTCTAAAATTGCTGAGTTGTCGATGTTTTCTAGGTCTGCAAAGAATTTGTTTGCAATCTTTTTAATGAAATCTTTGATTGATGGAAGGTTTAGGGCATGTCGGATATCTTCGTTTTTCATGAACCATCTCGCTTTTGTGATTTGTCTGAGAATAATGTTTTGGCACCTGTCTATTATATTAAAATTTATTTGTGCTGCGTAAGCCCAAACTGGGCATGCATATGTTAAGACAGGTCTGAGAATCGCAGTATAAATAAGCAGTTTATTTTCCCTACACATTTCAGAATTCCGAGCAATTAGGGGATAGAGTTTTCGTGAATTATCTCGGAATTTAGTTTTAGTGTAATTTATGCGGGATTTCCATGTTAGGTTTTTGTCCATGATGACTCCTAAATATTTTGTTTCCTGAGACCAAGGAATTGTTGTGCTATTGATTTTGATGTTAAATTGTTTTTTATTTCTCTTAGTAAATAATACTGCTTCAGTTTTTGAGGTGTTAATGGCAATTTTCCACTCATGGAACCAGCTAAGTCTTTTAAGTGTTTGTTCGGTGCGTGTGTGATGTATCTGATGTTTTTATTTTTGGCCAGTATCGCGGTGTCATCTACAAAAATGCAGAATTTAGTGTTTAAGTTTTGAAGAATATCATTAATATAAATAGAGTAGAGGGTGGGGGACAGTTTTGCCCCTTGTGGTACTCCTGCTTCTATGGAGAGTGTGGCATTTACTCTGACAGTGAATTTCCTGTTAAATAGGAAAGAACTAATTATCTGGATTAGTTGGGGGGTGTATTATATTTAATTAGTTTATAAATTAGTCCTTCTAGCCACACTCTGTCAAAGGCTTTTTAGATATCTAGGTAAACAGCACCTGTGTGTTTTCTTTTCTCAAATCGTGAGGAGATATATTCAACTGCTCTGTGAAGCTGGTGTGTAGTTGAAAGTTTGGGTTTAAAACCAAATTGGAAGGGGGTTAAAATATTATTTTCATTAAGGTAGTTGTTT
Organism: Argiope aurantia; assembly: GCA_026543865.1. Taxonomy (NCBI): domain Eukaryota; kingdom Metazoa; phylum Arthropoda; class Arachnida; order Araneae; family Araneidae; genus Argiope; species Argiope aurantia. The sequence continues at coordinate 369,583 of JAPMOR010104084.1, read as the reverse complement.
AATTTTTCTAGGATGAAGTGTTCAGTAATTTTACTAAGGTTTGGAAGGAGAGATATTGACCTGTAACTGGAGGGGATAGTTGGATCTTTACCAGGTTTGAGAATTGGGATCACAACTGCTGTTTTCCATGCTGTGGGGAAATATTTAAATTTAAAAATTAATGTCGTTATGTGGTAGAATTTAATTAATGTAATTAGAGGTAGGTTTTTGATGATTATGTTTGAAATGCCATCAATTCCTGGTGCTTTTTTGATATTTAGTTTTTTAATGTATTTTAGGAATTCTATTATGTTGGGTGGTTCTAATTCCGTTGTATTTTTGTTTGAGGAGAATTTTTGGAGTGTTGTTTGAACTGCGTTTTCTGTGTTTGTGTTGTGCATGTCATTCAGTGTAAATTGTTGCTCCAAGCTTTGTGCTAAAGTTTCTGTTTTGTCTGTGTTGGAAATTGCTTTACCGACCGGGCCATTAAGGGCTGATATTTTAGTGTGTTGTTTTCTCATGTATTTGGCTGTGTTCTATAGTGAATTGTCGTTTGGCTGAAGAGTTGTAAGTTTTTTTGCTCCAGTCTTCTTGTATAGCATGTTTTTTAGTTTTTTCTGTTTTTATTTTTATATTGTTATATTCTTTTTTAGCTTCTAGGTCCCGAGTGGTTTGCCATTTTCCCCTTGCTGCATTTTTAATTTATATAGTTTTTTCACTTCGTTGTTAATGTATTGTGAGTCTGGATCTATTGTTCGGGAGTTTGTGTTGAAGGTGTTTGTTATTGTGTTGGAGAATTTATTTATGAGTGTGTCTAATTCTTGTGTCGTTTGCTGTGGAAGTAAGGTCAGTGTTGTTTATCATGTCATTTTTAAATTTAATCCAGTTGGTTTTGATTTTATTGTTATTTTTGGGGGTTTTAAATTTAAAATAAAAGTTGAGTATTATTGGATTGTGGTCTGAATTGAGCTCCAGGACCGATGCACTGCCGCGTCAATTGGACGGCGCTCTTACTTTCTCCTGCGCATGCTCTGATCTACGCCGGAGACTCCAATCGCATTCTTCGCTGTCTCGCTACGTTCCCCCATAGCGGCATAGGCAAATAGGTTAACTGTTACGTCACTATGAAGTTTCGTACCTTTTCATATGAAAAACTCCTTGTATTATGTATCCGACAGCTTATAATCGTTTTATCCTCCTTCAAATATAACGTGTGCGTTACTCGTGATTACAAGCATTTAAAAGTTCCTATCAAAGAGAAAAATGACATGTTTTCTATAATTATAAAAACGGTTTAGCACGAGGTATTCCTTCGATATGCTTGTCATTTCTTAAGAGAGATAACTTAAATTCTGTAGCGAATTCGTAACATTGCTTCCCAGTGCAGATAGTTCTGTGACGAGAAAAACCGTTTGACAGATATTTCTGTTGATTGCTGTACGGATGCTTGATCAATGAACTCCTCTCTTGGCGACAAACGTGGCTCCAATTTGTCGTTTAGCGGCAAATTCGGTAACTTTAGTGACAAAATGAAAGATTTAGAATCATCAGAAATTTTGACGATAAGTCTATTCAGAAGGAATTTAAGGTGATCTTTCGAAAATCTTCTAAAATTACAAACACTCTCCTGGATTCGTGAAGAAATCTTATTGGTCGCAGAATATGGTCCATTAACTTCTTTTCTTTAATGTTTCCATTTATCAGAAGATGACTATTGCTCTTGTGGAGAAGTCGGAGATTCCGTCCGATTTGAGACATCCTGCCCTTTTACTCTTTCATGGCACGTCTAAAACCCTCATCTTCTCTAGAATGTCTTTGGTACAAGAGTCCTTAATAATTCATCTTTCAAAAGAAGAATCATAAACATGTTTATATTAATAATTGATCATGGATTATTATTCCAATTAAATAAACACAATCAATTTTATGGCATTATTTAATACAATCAGCATTCGATTCATATCTTTACGCAACTAATTTTTATAATTGCTTTATTTTTTCATTCATATTGTACATAACCATGTTCATTCATCCGGTTTTATTGTACTCCAGATATTTTACACTCTAGTTTTTATCCTTTCTTGTTATATGTATTAGTATTTCGTCATTTGTATGTTTTTTTTCTAATTGTTTGCTGTGTATATTTTCTTTAAATAAAATCCACCTGCATCTATACCAAACTGGAAAGAAGCCACATGAGCTCTAAAAACGGAGGTGTGGTATGATGTTGTTAAGTGCCACGGGAACTTTGAAATTCCATGAGATACAGCTGGATTCATTTATTCGAGTTCAACTCCAGCTATTGGTTGCATGATTTCTCTCTCTGATTGCTTCAAGCTGTTATCATTGCTGTGATGCATGTGTTCTGCTGTTTATTGCTTGCGTACGTCTCGGTTATGTTTTGTCATCTGTCTATTCTTGTTTAATAAACGTCTTTATTTACCACTGACGCCTGTTGGCTGTGTCTCCATATACCCCTAAATGATTTTGTTTGGATTCGATAAATATACGAATTCATGAAATCTTTCAGTCAAATTTTTGAGTTATTGCAAAGTTTTCTCTTTGTATTCATCGTATAATAGACAGTGAAAAAAAATACCTCTGTCAAAATATTAAAAAATAAGAATTAAACATATTTAAGACGAGTTCGTTCTTTGTATATATAATTTTAATAACTGATTCTTAGAAGTTTGAGAATAAGATCATTGTTTCTTTAACCTTCAACTGCTATTTTTCTAAGTCACAACTTATCCAGACATTTAATTATAAAAGAACCATAGAATAAAATATAATTCTGTCGCTCTATTTGTCGGACGTGAACCGGAAAACAAACCTTCACTTAAGATAATCAGTTCTTTTGGAGGATAAAAATTTAATCAAGGGTTTTAGCATTATCTTTTACTATTCCAAGGACAGTGTTAAAGTTAAGTAGAAGCAGCAATGTACTTAGAAATGTTTCACCGAGTAAAATAATTTTGAAAAAGAGCTGGTAAACATTTAGAGAAAGAAATCAAATATTTCCAAAACATTTTCATTGTATAAACTACAGATGTTCGAATATTGAAACGGAATTTATAAATATATGTTTGCAAATTTCTAATAGGTAAGTAATTTTATTTAAAATAGGCAGCCGAAAAAGTCAATCATTTCCATTTCTATGTATTGGATGTTATTCTTTGCGCACAAGAAAAGTCAAAGTTTTATTTCACTGTATTTAATGGAATGGGAATTTTTTACGATGTTTAATGCAGCCTTGAATGGAACCATTTCTCTTACATTCGTAGTCACATAGCAAGTCTAAAATAGAAAGATGCAACATCTTGTGACTTTTGTAATATGAAAGAGAAAGAAAATCATTGAACAAACTTGGTTGTCAGTTTTCCTCTAACCAGTTTCAGTTAAAAATGATCAAAAGCATAAATTGTGAAATTGCAAAATTATTTTTTAAAAAAAGAGTATTTTTAGCTAGAAAGAGCAGCATTAAAAGAGCAGAAAACAAAGCTAATTAATACCCTGTTTTACCTATTTGTTTACATGTTAAAAATAAAGTATTAATGTAATAAATAATTTAATTAAAATTTTCTGAAGTTATAAATTCTAAAGAAGTAAACACAATTTAGATTAGACTTATTCTGATACGATGGATATCTCAACAAGTAAAAACTTAACAGATAAATAAGATAATTAGAAGAAAATGATATATAATCTTAAAATGATAATTTTACGAATTTAAATTAAATTATTTTCTTCAGTTCATTAAGAAAGCTTAAAAAATAATAACATTTAAAAAATCAGCATATACACACATATATTTGCATGTGTGCTCAAAAATCAGACTGTTTTTTTTATCAATGTGATATTAAACTAATTATCGTTATAAAATGAATAAACGAATTTAAATCTGAAGATAGAAGCAATACAACTATATATTTTTATATATACCTAGAAATTAAGACCATTCTGATTTTTTTACTTTTCTCATTTCAATTTGTACGAAGAAAAAAAATTGTTCGAAAGGATTAAAGTAAAAGGCATAGATTAACACCATAAAAATAGTTTAACTAAGAGAAGAAAAGTTCCGATTAAAGAACTATGTTTAAATACATATGATTAACAGTTTGTCACTTGTATCCTTTCAGAATTTCTAATGCTTAAATGCAATGTTTAATCACAAGTGAACGTAAAAGTCACCATTAATAAAAACTCAAAAACTCAACGTTTCAATTAAACAAACTATTTCAAAGAAATATTACATGAAATAAAACACAATTTATGACTAAATGAGTATAAAATTATTATGGCTTCTTGCGGATAAGAAAAACGTCCAAAGAATTATCTCTCAACGTTTGTGTCACAATGACAACCACAATGACCCATTTCTAAAAGAAACCACAAAATCTCGGATTCTACGACATCTATAAATGACCGTAAAACCGCCTGGTCGGAATTCATTGCGTTGACTACCCTACAATCGATCAAATGTCTAATGTATTGAATACCAAATCTATCAAATACTAAATTTCACGTCTACCATTATTATATTCAAAAACAGACTGAACCATAGGTACAATCAGTAAAATGTGTTTTTCTGATTCTCAAACTTAGAGATTCGTCGAAATCTCGGGGTTGAATTTTTTTAATAAGTAGAACACTTTCTAGGTTTATATTTAAAGTAATAAACAAAATATAGAACAATGTGATATTCAATAACAAAGAAATTGAAATCACTTTGATTGTTGAAAATAGTTCCAACTGCTATAATATAATTGATATTACAATTGTTGTTGACAGCGAAATATAAGAAGTTTGTGTATTGTTGAAAGTTGAAACAAATCGACATTGTTGAAAATTTATTGTTTCTTCTGAAAAATAGAAAACGAATCAGACTGCAAAATATATTTTATCAATTCGGAACCTAATTTTACATCTCTAAATAAAATCTCTTCTGGCCTAATACATTGGAATTAATTGACTAAAATGGATGCAAAATTACTGGAAATACTTATGCTGATCACGTTTCTCTGGTTTTCAGTTAGAATAACCTTTTTTTCGTATTGGGACATCATATACTTTTGGCCAACTATCAAATATTTGGATATACTTCTGGAAAATTGCAGCAAAAAAGGAAAAGATTCTTCAAAATCTCAACGCAAAATCTCAGAAGATTCATCAATAGCCATTCAAGCAGATAGGAAAAAAGAATTAGGAAAATTTTCAGCTGCATTTCAAACAGATTCTACAATAGATTACAGATCAATAGCCATCGAGAAACTCATGGAAAGAGAAATATCAAAATTCATCGTATCATTCCAGCGAAATTGAAGATAAAAAAAAAAAAAAACTAACCAAAAATATCTGGAAGCCATAGAGAAAGAAGAAAAATTATATCAAGTGGAAAATACATCTAAATTCAAAGAATTGCGTCATCAAAATCAAAATTCTTCATTAGTGAATCATTAAAGAGTCAAAAATGAAGAAATTAATAAAAAAAAATTCAAAATGTTGAAAAACGCAAAGCAAAAAGGACAAAATGATAAAAAGGAGAAAAAAAAACACAAAGCAATATGAAAAAGTTAAAAAAAAATGCGAAGATAAAATTACAATAATCTGAATTTAAAATTTCATCGAGTTAAGATCCAAGCTTTCATTTGCTATAAATCTAAACAAAATAAAATAAACCATGAAAAATTAGACCGAAATCAACAACAGTTCAGAAGAAAACAGAAGCCATCCTAACATGTTACCAGAGTGATGTGGTCAGCCCATAAAGTAAAAAAAAAATAAACTTTTTTTTCTAAATTTTTTAAAATCTTCTTTTATTTGTGATATTTCTGTCTGTGATATTTTCTGACTGTGATATTTATAAGCATATCTGTGACATTTTTTTGACTGTGATATTTATAAGCATTTCTGTGATATTTTTTGACTGTGATATTTCTTTCTTTGTGTGTGTTGTTTAGAAGCATATCTGTGATATTTCATCTGTGATAATAAGCATATCTGTGATATTTCATCTGTGATTATAAGCATTTCTGTGATAATAAGCATATCTGTGATATTTCATCTGTGATTATAAGCATTTCTGTGATAATAAGCATATCTGTGATATTTCATCTGTGATTATAAGCATTTCTGTGATAATAAGCATATCTGTGATAATAAGCATTTCTGTGATAACAAGCATTTCTGTGATAATAAGCATATCTGTGATAATAAGCATTTCTGTGATATTTATAAGCATTTCTGTGATAATAAGCATGTCTGTGATATTTATAAGCATATCTGTGATAATGAGCATATCTGTGATATTTATAAGCATATCTGTGATATTTATAAGCATATCTGTGATATTTATAAGCATACCTGTGATATTTATTGATAAGCGTTTCTGTGATATGTGTATAATTAAATATTTTTATAATTTTCTGTGATATGTAAAAAATAATTATGCTGTAAAATATTTAAGTATAAAAATTTATATTAATTGTTTAAAATTGAAAAAAATTAAAATAATAAAAATTTGGAAAATTTATAAAATCACGTACGTTTTTAACGTATTTATTGCATTGTTAGTATGTAATAAATACATACAAAAATTACGAGCGTCTCTATTATTTATCGTTTGTAGAATTTCTTCATTTACATTGTGTTTGAAAAATACGTAGTGTTTATGCTATAATAAACTAATCAAAAATATCATATTTAAACTTTAATCTGAGGCATTTAAAAAACTTTACAACAATTTAAGATCGTTTTTCAAAATACATTTTTTACATATGAATTATATAACAATCGGGATTTTGAGAAGTGTATTTTAACATATAGTTAGAATTAATACAAGGCTATGAAATAATTTTGCCGTTACTTTTGTAATGTGCACTAGACGCCTAGATGGTTCATCGAATATATTGATTGTTTTTGAATTTCAACTAGAGCATTTTTTCAAATTTTGAAGTTTATAACTTCCATTAACAGAGTGATTATTAAGCATCAATTTGCCAATTTTATTAATATCATATTATGTTGTGTTTTACATGTCCTGTTTAATTTCTATCTGATGGAGATACAAGGCATCACAGCGTTAATGAAAAAGTAAAATTGGTTAAACCGATCTTTTAAATTGACTTGGTTTTAATGCAACTTCATTAAAATTATTAACAATTAAATTGCGAAAATAAAAATATAATTATTTCTTAATAGTCGCCTACAGCAACTAGTTGGTTCGCAGAGAATATTGATTATATTTGATTTTAGATAAAGCATTTGGATATACTATCATGACCACGATTACGCCAAATTATCTGTCATTCACACCATAACTATTCTTAATTGTCTTACTAAGTTTCCTTTTTAGTCTGCTTGAAGTCTTCTAATAAAGACAGTCCCTTAATATGAGAGAGAAATTAAAAATTTAAATATCTTGGTCATTTATCTTCTAAATTTCTCAATATTGTAATTTCACTTTTTTATTTGTCTTGTAAATCGCACAAATATTAAACCCATTTCTTCTTCTTAAGTTTTCAAATATGGAAGAAAATCACATGATCAAATACTTGATGAAACAATTTCAGCGGTTTAAATTTCAGGGGCATTGTATTCCAATCTATTAAAGTAATAGATTGTTATGAATGAAAAGAAAAGAAAATATTTAAAAAAATTATACCAATATTCAGAAAAAGGGAACAACAGAGATCCTTTAGGGAGTATACAATGTTTCGTAGAATGATTTACTGATATAAGATTGAGAGCAGGTTTTATTATGTTAGGAAGAAATCGATGGTAAAGCGAATTACCAAAATTGTTGTTAAGCCAATGGATGGACCAATAAAAGTTTTACCCTTCTCTTTAAGGGAAGTTAACCTTTTAATTTATCTACTATTTTTGATGTCGATAAGTAATTCAAATCTTTCTAAAAAATATGCCCCCAGTATAGGCAGAGGGACATCTGCAATTACAAAATTCCAGGAAAAAAATCGCCTTAAGACAAGATCTAACGTGAAATGTTTAGTGCCGTAAGTTCGAATAATTGAAGAATTTGCAGCATACAGAACGAAGTTCGTGTCTGGTACACGTTTTGTTAAATTCGCGTGAGAATCTGGAAAAACAGAACAGACCGCGCCGCTATCTATGAAAAATTTAAGTTTAGATTTGCAGTCGTAAACAAATAAGCGGCTTAATTTATTGCACTTAAAAGCATTAAGCTTACCCCATGAATAATTTATGAATGCTGTACGTACTGTGAAGTTATAATTAGGAGCAGCGGCAACAACTGAGGTCCGTCACATACTGAGGAAACAAAAAACAACGAGCAGAACGCTGCTCTTTTTCTGTCACAACTTACATTTTGCACACGTCACGTAGGAGGGCCGTAGCAGACGTCCGCTTCCAATGTCTTGGCAATGTTGCCAATGCAACGCCTGCGTTTCTCATTTAATTAGACAAAACAAAACATGGCCAAATAATAAGGACGGTGGATAGTCGCGGAAAAGATACTCGGAAGTGTACTGAATTTGAAATGAAACTTATTTATAAGTGAGACGAATATTTTATTCTATACCTTCTGGCATACGAAGTACAAAAAAATATCGCTATCGTCAATTTTGATGAATCTCCTCGTGTCAGGCTTCCCTCAGTCTGATAAACATCTTTTCGTGTTAAATCAGTCTTTTCAGCTAGCTATAAAAATGATAACTCAAAACTGAATTGTGTTCGACAGATAGAATATGGTATGTGACTTATCAAATTCATAGATTTTTCTAAAAAAATTTGAACAAAATCCCTGTACTCCAAAGATTTATTTTGGAAGCAAACAAATTCGATCCTTTCTAGCGGTTCAATATTGTTCTAAAAATACACAAAGCCTGAAAAAAAAATGGAAAAGAGTTAAAAATTTGTTTAATTATTTTTTCCTTTTGGGGGGCTTTGGGTCTCCAGATGTTAAGTGCATAGTGAAATGTTTCAATATTTTGAATAACGTGATGTATTACACTTGGCACACTGCCCAATTTTCTGATGGAAATTAAGTATTTTTGAATGTAAATGAAATTCGTTTTGAAGTCTTTTAAAGGAACATAGCCTTTATGAACAATCATGATTTATCAACAATGAAAGGTAGAAAATGCATTTTGTTTGCAAATGTTGTACGAAATTTTTCATTCAGCCCCTTTTATGTAACTGAAAACTAATGAATGCCGGATAAATTTCTAGTAAAATTAAATAAATGTTTGTGTTATGTAAATAATTATAATTAATATTTATTATCTTTTAAGCTACATTTATAATTATATTCCTGTATAAAGTATTAGGTGAAGAAAATTATTTTTGTGTTAAAATAAGTTACATGCTGAATTAAAAATATTTACAAATTATTAATTTAATTTGAATAATTTTGATAAAATTGAGAGAAATAAAAAACTGAGAACGGACTTCTAAACTTTAGCCAGTTACGAAAAAGTGATTTCCTTGATAATTTCGCCGTCGGCTGAAAGCGAAAACAAGTAATTAATTTGTAAGACTTGCCAAAAGTTTGATCAATTTTTCGAAATTGATTTTTGTGTTTTAATATTTACTGAATGAACATCCTAAATATACACAAACTTTATACCTAATCTCATTGCGAACTCAGTTTTCCAACTTCTCGTCCTACTCTTGTCAGACGAAAGAATTTCGTATCATAAATGAAAAATCCTTGCATTTTTAAAGAATGTTATATCAGAAACTGGAAATTGAATTACGCCCTCATCATTGATGGATATGATTTAACAGAAAGAGATTCTACTGATTTTATAGAAAAGTTATTCAAAGTAGCTATTAATATTGTTTTAAGGAAAATTGAAAAAAAAAGTTAAAGATTTAAAAAAATGCATAAACTAAATTAAACTTTTTGTGCATGGAAATATAAATTCTCTCCCGCGTCACTTACTCTTATTTACTAAATTTGAAAACAATTTTGGTGCATCATATTAAAGAAAAAAAGGTTATGAGAGTATAAAATATTTATTCATACTGAAAAAGGATTTCTATTTAAATTTACATCGTGATATTTTCCTTTCAATGACTTTCCTGTAACTTTTATTCTGCAGTTTTCAAAAATAAATTTCTTTCTAAGATTACGGTTAGTATAAAATTGCCTTCTTTTTATGTTTTTTCTCCAAATGTGGATTCGATATTTTTAACTTCAGAATGTAGAGAAATTGAATGAAACGTGATCAAGATGCATTTTTCAATCTTTTTGGAAGTCTTACAAACCGAAACGTGTTATTTACTTTAACAGCAATTTTGATCTGGATGACTAAGAAACCAAAGATTTCGAAAACGCCATAGCAACCACAATTTATAGTTGAAGCCTTTCAAATATATGTACAAAATGAAAAAAAACACACACACTATTTTGCTTTATTTATTTCAATGTATGTCCCAGTCTCCAAAATGTGAAAGAGAAAGAGTGTTTTGTGAAATGTAACCCTGATTTCAGTTTGAAAGGAAGAAATCTTACAATCATTTTTTCAAAGGAAATGACTAGCGTTTTTTTAAGTTTCTGTTATTGACAACATTGATGAAAATTAAGTATACTCCCTAACACAAACAATATCACTTTTGGACTATCCTGTTTTTATCCGAAGAACAATATCCATGTTATTCTTCGAATCAGACAAAAGTACAAAACAGTTTTCGTGTAAGTAATAAATAGAAATTGAATCCTACTCATAATTACAATTTTTACTGAATTGGTCTTGCAAGAAAATGCAAAGATTTTATTTAAATATTAATAAAACAATACGTGTATAAAATCCATTTATAAATCTGGCTTTAAAAATTTCAAAAGAGAAATTAAAATTAAATTTGCGTGATAAATGGTATTACTCTAGGAGGAATTCTAAACTTTTCTTAACAAAATAAAGCCATTCATTTTATGACTGAACATTCTGAAAAACGAATAAATATTTCTATGAATCAAAAATGGCCTCATGTGACTTTTCGTATTGCCTTCATATTACTGTACCAAGAACAATTAAAATATGTGATGAATTATGAGAGCCAAAAACGGGTATTTTTAAAGAATATTTTGCCTCTTTTTTAATTTCTTATATAATTTCTTATTTTAGAACGTTATTTCAAATGTCAACTTTTTTTTTCCTTTGAAAAAAAGGGCCAAAATTATACTAATTTTGAAACGAAATTTTTTTTTATTAAAAAAAACCACATCTTACAATATTATACTTGTCAATTTTATATACCAATTCCTTTTTGAAACTGTATTTTAATTCTTCTATTTTAATCCTACTTTAAAGCTCTTTCTAATATTTTCTGTAATATTCATTCTAAAACTCACTTACACTTATTTTTTAGATCCTGGCTTTTAGTAATTTAAAATTCTATGAACATGAAAATAATTTTTTAAATGTTTATTGGATCATAAATTTTTTAAGAAATATTTCGATTATCTATCCTAGTAGAACCAAAAACGTTCTTCAGTTTTTGCAAACGGTTTTTTGGTTGAACAGAGGTAATCTAAATATATAAGGGTGACTGAAAATTTAATTTTTAATAAAGCTTGCTTGACGAATGATAAAGTGCAACACCTTTTATGTTTGGATAAAATTATGTCGACCATTTATGATTAAAGTGAGATTAAATGTAATGAGGGATATTTACTACTTAATGTCATGATTATTTAACCTTGAAGACAAGAACACCAAATGTTGTGCTTAGTGCTATGTAACAAATATTGGATATCCTACGGTGAGAACTAGAATAATATCCTGACATTCTTTGAGGTACAAAAGGGGTAAGTGTTGAAATTTCTTAATATAATTGGGCTAATTACCCATGTAAATTCAAAATTTACAATTTGAAAAAAAAACAAAAAAACACCACAAGTCTAAGGATAATAATTTTTTAGCAATAAAATTTTGCATTCCAAGTAAAATTTTGTGTTCTTCCTGTAATTTATGAAATGTGATGTAAGTAGTCAATAATAAAGAATCAGCTTGCTTTATTTTCAGACTATTAAGCTTTGATAAGACTCTTTCATATAAAGAAGTAAAAGTATGAAAAATAAATAAAAGTAGCAAATTAGTAAAAAGTATAAAGTTATAAAAAGAGAAAATATTAATATCGACAAAAAATTTGACATCAAAAATTCGATAAATTTGGACGATTTAAGCTCTTCTGAATTCGGTCAGTTTGTGAAATATTTTAGAAATGTCCGTTATCCGTTATAGATCTTGGATTTTCTAGCCTATAAACACAGCAAGAATTCCGTAACACATCATTACACAACAAAACATAAAAAGTGTAGAAGTGAATGAGATAATAGAAAGAAGTATGCGCCACCTGATTTTATTTATAATTATTATACACGCTGGCTAATTAATTCTTTTAAATATTTAAAAACTCCTAGAAAGTTAACTTAAGGTAGATGTAATTCCTGGGCGATTTGCGAAATGCTTGTTTCAAAATGTAACTACCTCTACTCAATGAATTTTGACAATTGTTAAAAAATTACTTATCTTTAAATTAATCCTTAAACGCTAATTACAAGAAATCTTTCAAAACTAGACGATTATGCTAATACAAAAACTAACATATTTTAAATTGTCTGCTTACTTCAGGTTCATTATGTTACATGAAATTTACATGAAAAAACATAAAAGTTTGAATTAAAAAAACTGATTGCTTAAATATTCGAAAATACTTAATGGAAAATCCTGGATGAACTGAATTTGCATTTTTATTGAATAAATAAATTTATCTGCCTTGATACATTATTAAGGAATCTTTTCGAGGCAGAAAATTTTTGTGCGTGAAGAAAATTAAAACACCTATCGGAAAAAAATGTAAAAATTGATTACTCCTTTATTGAACGGTTTATGAATACAATGGTGTAATTTACTTAAAAAATTAAATTTCAAATTGCAACCAATGCACAAATTTAATTCATCTACATTAAAACTTGGATCGAAGATACTCCCTAAAGGAATATCACCTCAACAGTTTTTTCGTCTAATAGTACCGTATCAATTTCGATACCTTTGTTATTAGAAGGTATAGAAAAGAACCTTCACTCTCAAAGAAGTAACTTCCATCACTCTCATTTAAGTAAAAAGATGTTACTTGCACAACTCTCATTTAATACCTTAAAAATAATCAAAGGAATTAAAGAATAAAATGTGAAATAATAATTTTTCGTCTTCAGGAAAATTTATATGCGCTTAGATAGTAAAAATTTTCAACGTAGAAAATATCGTGTGAGCAAACATTCATTGAAATTCCATATTATAATTAACAATATTTTAATAAGTTATTACTAAGCAAAAAATGCCATTTAATGAAAAAGGATGTTTTGCATATTTAATTATTTTATTGTTTTTTCATATATGAGAGATGTAAAAAGTAATTAAGTAATCATCGAAACCTCCTGCATAGGCGATATTGGCGATGACTTTGGCCCCAATAAGGAAGATGCTTAAATATTTGCAAATCTTAGCGATATCGGTTTTTGGACTCGACTTCCAGCGTTTCTTCTAGAATATTCGCAGTTCAGTAACAGAATTTATAAATATTAAAGCTCACGATTCAGAGGTATATTGGAGTCGAGAAATGGAATAATCGAGTGAATTCACTCTTTGCAGAGTTCATGTCTTGCGAATTTTTTTGTGGCACTATCTGTTATTGCGGTTACTTTATAACAATTTATTACTTCTTACTTTAATAAAGTCTTCTTTAAGAAACATATATCGTGGTCTGTTAGGCAGCTAATATCAGAAGATTTCGATATTTCTTCATTTTTTTTAACTTGAGTCATTTAACTAACATGGAGAAGCTGTTATTAATTAATTTGTATCATAAGTACGATCTAAGTACTTTCCATGCATTTATTATCAGTAATTACAGCATCAGTAAAAAATTAAGATACGATACTGATTCAAAATAAGCTAAATTTCTGACAATGCCATTAAAAATAAAGACAGTTATCCTAAAAACTTTTCAAGATGGTGGTACATGGTAAAAAAAAATGAAATTAAATTTCTTTTAACCACGTATATAAAAATAATAACAAAAATTCATCTATAGTGTTATTTACAGTTCCATTTTCAACACTTAATTTCTATTAAAATGTCTTTAATTTCATAGCCAATTATCATTTTACATAGAATAAAAAGAACGGGGAGTAAAACAAAGAATAGACTTTTAGTTGAAACTTAAACCAAAATTTGTTAAATTTGATCCAAAATATATTCTTAATGTTTAATTATAGGAAAAATTCACATGAAGAGAAAAGTTTAAAAATTCCGATGCATTTCTTTTTCTGCATCCAACGAAAAATATTTTAAATTCATTTTTAAGCTCCGAGCTTTTAGACTAAGTTTTCTTTCGTTAAGAAGTGAATTGTGATCTTCTTTCACTAAATTATTCTATTAGGTAAAACTTTCTGAAAGCGTCATTCTTTGATAAATGTTTCTGATTCAAATATTAGGCTAGATGTGTCCCGACGAATATTCTAACGACTTAAGGACTTTGTGTATGTCCATTTAGGACTTTGTCCATTCTAAAAAATCTATATTTTCCATTGTTAAAATATGCTTTACAATAAATGTTGAAAAATTTCCAAAATCTGCGAGATGATGAAAATATAGAGTTTTGTAATAAGTTTAAAGCACATAATTATCCGAGAAATATATTTCAGGATGCATTAGTAATAGGATTCTTCAGGAAGCACATGGAAGAAATTATTACTTTTTATGTCTACTTTTCATGACATGAAAGTATTCTAAACGGGCATAAGTTACCACACATGAAAGCTTTAAAAAAAGGAGAGGAAAAAAATGTGCATTTTAAAATGACAGTCCATAACTTACAAAATATGAAGTCAAAAGGAAATAATAATTTTGTCAAACATTTACGAAATCTCATGATGTTGTGAAATTACATGATTTTAGATTTTCAAACCCTCTTTAAAAGTTACACTAAAATATTCTTAAAATTTAAAACTTTAACTTTTATAATATTGTTTAATTCTACAATATGTAATTTTTAAACACTGTTTTATTTTATGCAAACAAATGAAACATATGAAAAAATTATTTTAAAATAACTAAACTTAAATTATGACATTAATATTTTGTTAATTTTTTTTTAAATTTCGGAACAATAATATAACCACAAAGGTATTAATCTGTCTATCAATATAAGCCTTTGTGATAATCAGAAGGGTTGTTCGTACTATAGCAAGGAGAAGCTACCTTTGAATCCCAATGGCTATCATAAGCGCTTACGTAGGAAGTTTGCCCTGTCATGGTAATGAAAGTAACTCGAAAGTACAACTTTTTCTTAGACGAGAAAATCAATCACCATACTAGAACTCTACATCTCACTTTTTTGTGTATTTTGGTGGCTTAATTGACAAGGAAAGTAACAATTTTATTTATCAATTATTGTATTATTCAAATTAACAAAGTCAAAAAATTCTATAACTTCAATGGCAAATAGAAGCAATTCTTCTATAAAAAGTATGCCCTGTCATGGAAATGGAAATAACTGGAACTAGCAGCATTTTCTAAGAAGCGAGAACCAACCACAATACCAGAACTTTATGTCACTGTCCTTTGTGTCCTTTGATGGTTTAATCTATACTTATGATAAAGCTCAATGTGTGTGTGTGTGTGTGTGTGTGTGTTGGCGCTCTACAGACCAGACCATTCAACCTACAGCTACCAAATTTGGCACGTGTATACCTTGGAGGCCGGAAATGTGAACCTGGGGGTTGTTTTTTCGAATTTTTAACTAGAATTTTATTTATTTAAAAATTAAGCGAAATTTTGACGTGTTTCTGCTATAACTTCCGAAAATATTTCCGCAGAAAAAAGATTTTTACATGAAGTTAAATATCAAAAATTTATCTTTTAAATGATAGTAATGTTTTAATCTTAAAATTAAATTTCTATTTTTAATGAATTTTTAAATAAATATTTTAACCATGTTTTTCAATAATTTTTTTCGTACAAAATAAAAATTAAGATTAAGCACGTTTCGTATTCATGGGAAAAAATTAACTTATTTCAAAGTGTTGCCATCACATTGATTAAAGCCCCAATTAAAAATAAATTAAATCTTTTTGGAAATGAAATCTGCAAAAATATAATTTTCGTTACGTGTCTGTAGGAAATGAAACAAATATGAAATATTATTTTTTCTAAAAAATAAATTCAAGAAAAATTATTTTATGATCTTTTACACTCTCTATACTGGGTGTTTATTTAGTCCCGGACCCATTTTGATGCTTAATGAATCATAAAATAATGAAGATATAAACAAACTTGTGGTCTTTATTGATGGAATAACTCATATATTTTCCTTTTCAGGTTTGAATATTTTTACTTTTGTAAATATCGTCTGCGCGTGTTTTTAATTTCAGATAATTTCATTTTCCAGTCTAAATATCTGTACTTTTCTAAATATCGTCTGCTTATTAATTGGATTTTTCTCTCTTTTGTTTTTGGAAACTATTGAAATGTTATGTTTATTTTTGATGTGTTTGTTCTATGTAGTACTTTTGAATGTGAGGTTTTATTCGAGCGGATATTAAGGAGAATGCTACACCACAAGAGGAAGCACAGATTTTATGGTGGTCATAGAGTTAATTTCCAATCAACTAAATCACTGACTTTTAAGAGGTAATTTCCAATCACTTAAACTGACTGATTTATGAAAATTTGAATATCACTATTCAATAAAAAAAGGATAATTTAAAATTTTCCATCTATCGCTTCAAAGAAAATACGCCAATCAGCGCGCAGGTTTCTCAAGATTAATTGGCTTAAGATTATAAAAATGTTTTCTAAATTTTTAACATTTAAAACTTCATAAGTAGGTCTTAGTTGATCGTGGAAAATAGAAACATTCCTTCATTTATTTAAAATTTGTTGTGGTCAGAATATTTCTCAGAATATGATACCTTACTGCATTAAATTTAGACTTCATAATTTTTGAAATATATTTATAGGCCGGAACAAAATATTATTATTGATTTCATTTCAATCCTTTTGAAAGCAAAACTAAAAACTGAATTTTATGCTGAATCTCAGAAATTTTTGTTGAATTATTGTTTGAGATATTACATAAATGATGAAATATAATTTGTAGTTCACATAAGACTTAAATACCGAACGATTCTGTTTGCAATACTCACATTCAATAATAATAATAATTAATAAATAACAATAAAGATGATAAATAAAATAAAACTCTTGGTTTTATTAAAAAATATCTTAATATTAATTGCAATTTCATCATTTACAATTTAATTAAAGGTGAAGTTTTCCAACAACAAATTAGCAAAATATATATAGTAAATTGTAAAAGTAATGATAACAAATTAGCAAAATATATATAGTAAATTGAATGAAACGATCTAAACAGTATAAGTTTGGTATGGCTATCAAAATTTGAAGATTAAAAATGTTTTGTTTGAGAATCCTTTAAGAGACCAGTTACTTAAAATATTTAATTGAAAATTGTAGCGAACGGTAATACTGGCGAACCGGCTGGTCGCCAAAGGCGGCTAGTTGACAATAAAAGTAAACAATTTTATCTATCGATATTCCGTTATTTAAATTAACAAAGGCAAAAATACAACTACCTTAATGGTAAATCGAAGAAAAATTTTGATAAGAACTTGATGAAATTCCATTTTCCGGGTGTCATGAAACAGAAACTGGATTCGAATCACACAGTAATAAGAGATAACAAGCTGCAACTATAAGTTGTTCAATTTACTAAAGAGCGAATATTTTATTTCGATGCAACTGAAATAGATTAAGATTCGCTTACATATAGGATTTTAGAATAAATTACATGTTTTATTGCAAGAAGGTAATATGTAATACGTTATTCCTAATTAAATTTCCGCATTCCAATATGAAATACGAAAATGTGTTGCATCAGGCATGCACAATATTGTTTATATCAATTAAATCCTTTTCGATACAGAAAGGCTATATTATTTCTTCAAATAGGCAATATTATTTATATTCATTACATAGCTATCTAATACAAAATTTCATTTTATTTCCCTGTCAAAATCTATAATTTATGTTATAACTTTTGAGTAATTATAATAATATTTACATAAAATAAGTATCTATTAGGTTGAAATTAAATTTTTTGTTGGAATTATAATTTACTAAGCAAGCAAAAGTTCCATTAGATAAAAAGCAAAATAAATTTTTTAAATGTATTCATTTTCACTATTTGAAGGAAAAGCATTAAATATTTAGTTTAATTATCATTATTTCTGTAGATTAAATTTGATTTCCCCAATATTTATAAGTTTTTAGTTAGATGGGTTTTTTCCCCTTCCAATTCGAATAATTATTTTGATGTCTATAAACAACATTTTAAGTTTAAAATTTTTTCACAAAAGATTATATTACGGATTTGATAAATGTCTGATTTGAAGTTTTGTTCTTTGTACAAGCGTCATAAATCAATTCTGAAAACTTTTTTATTATTATAACAAATTTCTTCCTTATGATGTTTGAAAGCCTTTCGTGTTGTTGAAAAGATCTTTCCTTGCAATAATATTTTTGCGATAATATTTTTATTTTTTTATTTTTAAGTGAAAACTTTTCGGTGTAGGCATTTCAATTCGATAAACCTCTATGATGTGTTGGTCTAAAATAGATACTCTGCTGTTTTCAGCTATTGATTTGACAGTTATATAAATCAAGCGAAATGATATATTTTTTGATTCATGAAGAAGAAAAAGTTTTATTATTCTCTGCTGGAGCTTTAAATCATAAATATGTTTTCTTTTTCAAATGAGACGTACCAAAACGTAAACAATTCAATTTTAAAAATACTGTTGATTGAAAATTCAAACGCTTATATTGCTATATCGGAAAATATAAGAAACTTAAATATTTTACAAATGTAAAAGAATGATGTCATTTCCCGATGAAAGGATAAAAGTATTATATGATTGACAAGTCATAATCGTTTTCATACACTTCATATATAACGTAAGCTAAACTTATAATTACAAACATTCAAAACTTCAATCACAGGGAAAGATGGCAAGTTTTCTTTCATTGCGAAGTAGGTTTACATCGGGTATTTCTACAGCACGCTTGCAGAGAGATGATTTAAATCCTGTTACGATAGTTACGACCAGTGTAGATAGTTTCATCTCAAACAAAACAGTTTGACAAATATTTGTGCTGCACGAATGCTAGATCAATAACTCCCAACATTGATGACAAACTTGTTAACCATTTGACGACTTGGCGACGAATTTGGCAACTTTGGGAAGATTTCATAATTTTAAGGAATTCGGCAGTAAGTCTATTAAGACGCGATTTAAAGTGATCTTTTGGGAATCTTCGTCCTGACTCGGTAACTATAAAAGGCCATGAGACCGAGCTGGATTCTTTCATTCGAGTTCAACCAGAGTTATTCGTTGTGGGATTTCTCTGTCCGAGCGCTTCGAGTTGCTTATCATTGCTATGATGCATGTGTTTTGCTGCGTGTTGCTTGTGTGCATCACGGCTGTTTTCTGTCGTTTGTATATTCGTGTTTGATAAACACCTCTTATTTGCCATTGAGACCTGTTGATTGCGACACTATACACCCACTACAGCGAACGAACCCATTGATTTTATGGATGAAACTCCGTAATAATTCTTTATCTTTTACTTGATTTAGTGGTGTATAAGAAATAAGATATTTGGAAGTATAGGACATAGGTGTTCCATCATAATAAGTAAACCGTTTATTTTTAATATAATTAAAATAAAAAATAAAATTCTAGTTCATTTGAAAATAATTTACTGCACAATTAGTATTTTAATGTACTGGAATTTCAAGTAATGAAAGCAATATTTTGATAACAATTAATTTAGATCTTCGAAATTTATTTTTAAATAGCTGACGAAAATAAATTTTGCAAGAAATAAAACGCTTCTAAACTCTCCAAATTTTATAAAGAATTTCTTATAATTACTGAATCACACATTTTCATTAATGCATCGCTAATTGTTTCTATGAGTAAACATTTTTAATCATTGTGGTGTGTTGTTATTGTCATTACATTTATTTGAAACGTCGAACATTGTGTCACGGAAGAAATTAAAGAAGCTAATTTACTACATAGTTACTGTTTTTATGTATTGGTATATCAATATTCGATACTGATTGAAATTTGTTTCTAAATTGCTGACAAAAATAACATTCACGAAGAATAACTAACTCTCTTACAATTGTTGAATGGCAAAGAATGCATCTCTTCGTTAATGCATTGCGAATTGTTGTTATGAACAAGTTATTTTTTGTGCTGATTCTTGATTTTTGTGTTTTGTAATTCCATTTACTTGGAACATTAGCTCAGAAGAATTTCATTCTTCATACTTTCATAACTGAATAATTTCTGAATGAATGCAAGAAACAAAATGGAGGCCATTGATAGATGTGTCAAAAATAACCATCAAACAAATAACTCCTTACCTGTTTATTGTATTGCGGATCTATAAGATATTGTGTAGCTTCTAATGTATCGTTCTATTGTTTCATCATTCGAATGTGTAATATATATATATTTACTGAAATTTATTCGCAGAATCATTTTTGTCCTTGAATTTGCTCTCAAATAATTTTGTCTACAAGAAAACATAATTTCATTTCATTTCATTTTCAGATAATTATATGTGAAACTGATGAAAAATTTGCTTAAAGAATGTCTTTACTATGCTTGTACAAGGTATATCTACATTTTGTTTTCTACATAATTCTGTCTTTTCACTGAGGACAAGGGTTGAATACTATAGAATGAACTCACTAAGTAGATTAATTCATTGTCAACATATTTTATAAGCAAACAAAATGTAATAATGCCAAATAGCAATTATATGGAGTTGTAGATCCCTCATTTGAGCCAATGAAAACACATGTTGCATCTGATAAACAATGCTAAATAAAGGGTTAATTAATAGTATTCCTTATTTGTCCACGGGCAGAGAATGTTCCGCAAAATAAATATGAAAACAATGAGAACATGACATACATGGTTACACTTTCTTCATGTTTATCTAAAATATACTGGTAAATTCTAAAATCGATGTCCATCTTTAAGGGTAGATCAGTTATATAGAAACAAATCATTTATAGAACACAACATGGGGCGAAACGCAAAGAGCGGACCAGGGGCCTTTTGTCTCTATATTAAGAGGTGGATCCACCTGGCAAAAAGTATAACTTACAGTACACTTGAGAAAATTAATAGAATTTTAATTTACAATGACACAATATCCTAAGTGTTCAAGGGGCCACGATGGCTATGAGGTATGATAACCTTGTGAAACTAAATTTGGTCTCATACCAAGTTCCATCGAAGAATGGCCATGCAAGCGGATTTGGCATATGCTAAATCCTCTGGAGAGAAATGTCCCACATCCAGTATGGTGTGTAATCTAGGATAAAGGAAATCTCCTATCAGGGTGACCTCCTCAACATCTGATCATGTTTCAAAATTAAAAGTTTCTAAGTGCTGCTTCGAAACTGAACGTAAATAAATTCAAGCTAAACCAAAATAATCAGGAAGCAAAAGCACCACAATTACTTCCAAATACATATATAAATTCAGAAACAGTATTTAGGAAATAGGGAAAACATATTCTATCTGAATAAAAATTGCTCATTTACTTATTACTAATGTTTACTCCTAATGAGCTAATTTTCCTTCGAATCAATAAGAGGAATCTATCTACGCATAACAATTTCGACTGAACGAAAACGGAATCGCTACACCCCCCTGCAGAGTGGCAATGCACTGACAGTTTCTCGCTTTAATTACGTTACTGATAATCCGAATGCTTAAGTAGACATAATAAATTCCATTAAATCCAATCATTCCTTCAAATTCCATTCTGAACGGCATTTAAGGCGTGCTAATTTTGGGAACAGTAATTAATCTGATATCCAACAGCATCTTCCTACATATATAATCAAAGTCCAACCCTTTAAAGTAATATCGTCATTAATTTACAATTATTTTTATATGGTTATTTGATTTTACTGCATGATTAATAATTCGCTTTTTCCATCCCAATCATCATTAAAATAAATGGAATAGAAAAAAGAAAAGCTTATGCTTTCTTAGGTTTATTGTTAACCAAATATATTGAAGTATACCATACAAGATGAAAGCGCTGAAATCATCTCCGATATCCTCAGAATATTTACCATTAAATTATACATCCAATGGAAATAATAACGTATGTTACACATATCTAAATGATTCATAATCTTTAGCCAGCAAGATACTTTTCATTCTGATAAGATTGATTTTGCAAGTAATATTTTTATTCTGTTGAGATAGTTCTGCAAGGATTTGATGTTAATGTGTTGACTGTAGGAAAATGGATTCCAGGTTCGAAACCTGATTCCATCAAAGATACACCGAGTATATGATCCCGATACATATTAAATTCGACGTAAAGATTCATACATTCTCCTGATGGTATGGTGCGAAATTTGGAGAGATTATGGCAGTTTCAATGTCGTTCTCATAATTTGATAATTGATCAAATCTACAAGTTCAATATCAATGACTGGTTGCTACAAAATCGTTAATCAACTATACTAAAATCTCTTAATTGAGGTGATAAAAATTCAAAGTATGAAATGCTTTCACTTATATTCGGAGCCGTTTGATGAAAGTGGAAACGATTCAATAGCACAAAACCCCATATTTCCGAAAGCTTTGTGTCGATAATTTATTGTTGTTTGTCTTCGGTAATCAGTTGGTTCTCCGAGGATATCGGTTGTACTTAATTTCATTTAAATCGTTTAGATATAATTATTTCCTGACTTTGCCACATTATCTGACATTACGACCGTGTTATTTTAAATAGTACATGTATTCTGAAGGAGACCAGTTTCGTAAAATCATAGGGTTATAGAAGAAGGAGATTTCGAATTCATTAAAAAAATTTGGGGAACTGTAACTTTCCTTTCTTGTACGCTTCATAGACATAAAGCAGAATCCTTCATCTTTAGCCTTTAATAATGAAAGAAAATCAAGCATTTAAATTTTTAATGAAATTGCAAAAATGTTTGAATCTTACGGCAAAAATATAATTTACAGCTCATGCATCTTTCTAGTCATCTGACAGCGGTTCAAAATTGCGAGATCCATCCCAAAATAGCCCTAGTGTTATTCCGGAATGAGACGTTAAAATAACTAAGCAGAATTAAATTTTCAGAATGGTTTTATAAATGTACAATCATCATTATTAAGAAAAATATTTGGTTAGCATTATTTCTTTTAAACGATGATAAAAAACATGAAAGAAAAATATTTTAATTTCAAAATATTTATTATAATAATAATAGTTTACGAAAATGCTGAGAATTGAAAAAGTTTATCACTCTAAGGAAATAACATACTTTTGCTGATAACTTATGAACATTAATCAAAACGTTTGTACTTTGTTTTAGAGAGGTTATTTTAACATTTTTTATTAAATATGTAAGGTAATTATACAATAATTATGCATTTACATAATAGGGCTTTAACACTTGTATAACACTTAATAACACTTGTATCAATATCATAGAGAGATTATTTGCGCATTTTTAATTGAATATATTGGATAATTACAAAATAATTATGTATATATAGTCGGATTTTACAATAATAAAATATTACAAAACACTTATATATAATATTATCGAACTTTAGACCGATGTATTAAAAAAAAACACCTTTAAATTATAAAAATAAATAATAATAGTTCATAAAAAAGGAAAGATACGATTTTTTTTCTAATATTTACAAAAGTTTCATACGTCTTCCTTCCGATAAGTGAAACATATCCTTAATGTTGTTCAATTTTTCCCAGAGATACATATTATTGTTTATGATCATACAAGTCTCGGTAATGCGGTTGTAGAGTTCATTTAGAATAACTGATAGTGGTAACGCATACATAAACTATTGATGCAACTTCATAGAAACAGCAAAAATCTGTAAGATTTATGAGTTTTCCCCACAACATTATGTAATTTCAAATTGTGAGTCTCATTCCACAAAACCAATGATACACTGAATTACTTCTTTCCCTTAACTATTTAGCACGAAAATGTATTTCAATCGCATCCCATGATTTATATGAAAAAGTGAAGACGTGGAAATAAGACATTCTCCCCCCCTTCCCCCTTTGTGATTACTATTGCTGAAAAGGATGTAAACATTTTAAAGTTATAAAATTTAAACAAAAACAATGAATATTTTTCTGTTGCAGTGTAATAAATATCGCTTGGTTGAAAATGATTTTACTTTTTACTGTAATTATTTAATCAAACTTTTAATTATCTTCTGATATAAAGCTTTCTTTCATTATAAAATAATTTTTATAAGTAAACATTGGATAGGCTGCTATGATTTCGCTCTTAGCGAATTTTTAAGAATGCTTCAAAATCCAGAGATAATCATATAGTTACAAATCTGCAATGTTGCTTTGCAGCACGGTTAGTTCAATCACTGGAGAAACTATTTTATGATCAGCTCTGTTGGATGCTGATCGGAGGCCGGATCACTGATCTCAGGACTTGGGGACAACCTTGGCGACCATTTGGAGAATTGTGCGAAGGATTTGGCGACTATGGCGACAAAATAGATAATTCTGGAATCTTCCAGAAATTTGGAGATAGAGCCAATAGGAACCGAGATATGCCTGATTGTTCCAGAACCTTTCTAAGCTATGAAAGAACGGTAGAATAAACTGAAAACAATCGTGGAAAGAATCGCCGAAAGGTTTAGAGTCGCATAGCGAGTCAACGGCAAATAATTGTATCAGTACAGCCAAGCGTAAGTGTTGAGGGGAGCTGAAGCGTTTAGTGAAGTGAGCT
This sequence comes from Argiope aurantia, assembly GCA_026543865.1. Classification (NCBI taxonomy): domain Eukaryota; kingdom Metazoa; phylum Arthropoda; class Arachnida; order Araneae; family Araneidae; genus Argiope; species Argiope aurantia. The sequence continues at coordinate 344,698 of JAPMOR010104084.1, read as the reverse complement.
GCGTATTTATTATAGAAGCAGCATTGAGTCGTGTGTGAAGTAGCCAGTCGTGTGGTAGTGAGTCGGCAGTTGGGAAGAGCTAAAGCGTGAAGACAGTACAGATTTGCAGGCATTTGGAGTGTGGTTATGTAGATTCCCTCCTGCTGCTGATTTTTGTCTGGCCGCGTTTTGTGCTGTGGTCGTTATTACTACCGTCTGTGTATTTGTTTCTAAGTCCTGAATTTGCTGGAATTTTCTGGAATAAAAATGTAAAGGACAATTTCTTCATCGACTAACAAATCGAAAGAACCCCGAATTCATAACAATATTTAAAACAAATCTGATCGTTAATAATAAAAAAACAAACTCTCAATAACCATTTTCACTCCACTGTAAAAGGACTCTATCTCCCCCTCTCCCCTCAAAATTATATATCTTTTGCAGATATATATGTGGTAATATTTTGAATGTTCAAAAATGGCACAGAATCTCTGGGTGAAATTTTTTATTCAGGAAACCTTTTATTTCCTTCATACATCACTTTCAATTTGTATCAAGAAATACGAGACCTATAAACAACCAAGTTGATCTAGCGAACGACTATTATTAGTATTTTTCCAAGGAATTGAACAAACACGATAGGAGCTCTAGGCGTCGTTTCTTCCTCGATTGAAAACAAAACTACTTTTCCTTTGCTCACTTCCAGATACAAAAATAAATCATTCGAGATCAACACGTCAAGCCACAGCTAGTGTCACTTATTAGATGTCACTAGGTTTGTAGACATGATGTCGCAAGAGCTGAACACTCAGATATTAATGACTGTCTAAAGAAAACAAGCCACTGTGTTTCGCAGAAATTTCTTTATTTAGTTATGTTTCATTGTTATCTTTTCTTTGAAAATTCCAAGTTCTTTAGCGGGAAAATAGTTTCATTTATTGGAGAAATATACATTTGAGCAATGATGACATCGAAATATGATTTAAGAAAACAAGAAATATATGAGAATATTTTCGTTATACATTAATGGCTTGCTATAGAATTCTTTTAAAAGCTCATTTTACTCAATTAAATATAGCAATAATAGTTCTATGGGAAATTTAATAATGCTGTTGCCATTTTAGGAAGAAATTTAAATGATTTTTTTTCTGCTTCCCTATTTACTTCGTAATTTAATTGTAATTTAAATTTAATCTGAAGGAATCGATCATTTCTTTCTCATTTTTTCAAATGCGCAATAATAAAGGAAACTATTGAAAATTGTATTGAAGGCCATAATTTCAACAGTAAAATTGTTGTTGAAAATATATTTAAAAAAAACTTTAAAAGCTACTTAATTACAGAAAGAAAATTTGCATCAAACAAATGCTATTTTTAAAAAGGTAATTTTTGAGTTTTAATGTAGCGTAAGATGCATTTTTGTGCTATGATAATTTCGGAAGTTGTTGAGAAAAAAAGGCTATATCTAATTTAATTTGTAACTAATAAAAATACCAAATAAAAATTTTTTAAAAAATCAGTCCGTATAGAAACCTTTGCTGTTTAAAATAGCTAGTACAGTGCCCGAAAAAATTATAAGGACACGCGAAAAATCGTCAAATCTAGAAGCCTTGTTTACAGAATCGTATGCAAATTTTTGCAGCAAAAATAGAAGTAAAACTAAAATATTTTATGCGTAAAGTAATTAAAATTTTCAATTTTAAATCTGCTAAAATTTAAATTTTGATTTTTAAACCTAAATGAAAACGGAAAAAAGTATAAGGACATTGCTTTTTCTCCAGTAATTATTTAAAAATTTGCATATTTGAAAGCATAAAATGACAATTCCGAGTTAAAAGATTCATTTGCGAAAAGAATTTCCCACTCGGCGACTTTCAGTGTGAATTTTTAAACGATGCCCAAAGGAACTCAACTTTCTGACTCTGAAAAAGGAAAAATTGTTGCTTTTCGAGAATGTGGATTAAGTGGATGGGAAATTTCAAAAAGAATCAAGAGATCTAAAACGGGGGTTTATAATTTTCTAAAAAATCCTGGGATGTATGGTATGAAAAAGTGAACTGGGAGACCAGAAATTCTCACTCTTCGACAAAAAAGAATGATTGTAAGGAGAAAAGAGAAACCGCAAATGAAGTTAGACAAAATTTCAGTTCACCATGCTCAACAAGGACTGTTCAAAATGTTTTGAGTAAACATCCTCAAGTTTCTTATGGGAAATTAGTGTCACGCCCCCCTCTTACAAATCATCATAAGAAAAGAAGAGTTTACTTTGCCAAAAAATACATTTCTTTTGGTCAAAAGTGGGCTGATGCAATTTTTTCGGACGAAAAAAAGTTCAATCTTGATGGACCTGATGGTTTTTGTTATTTTTGGTATGATCTGCGAAAGACCAAGGAAGTGTTTTCCAGGCGTCAATATGGTGGTGGCTCGGTTATGGTATGGGGCGCTTTTGCGGCAAATGGAACCACTCCAATTGTATTTATCAACCGTAAAATGAATTCGGACAGGTATGTTGATATGTTAGGAGAAAGTTTGTTACCTGAAGCGCCACTAATTGCTTCAGGGGACTATATTTTTCGGCAGGATAATGCTTCGATACACGTTTCTACGAGTGCAAAACTCTGGTTTGAAGCTAATTCTGTAAATTTATTTGATTGGCCGGCGAGAAGTCCCGATTTTAATCCAATCGAAAACCTAAGGGGACTTCTAGCCCGAGAAGTTTATATAAACGGCACACAGTATCAATGTACACAAGATCTTGTCGTCGCTATCAAAGACGCTTGGGAAAAAATATCTGTGGACATTTTAAAAGATCTTTCATGATCTATGACCTCTCGGCTTATTCAAGTGATTGACAAAAAAGGTAGTTTTCTTGATTATTGAAACATTTTTTAAGTATTTTACAACATGTCCTTATAACTTTTTCCATATTTCTTTTAATGTTAAATTTTGTAAAATCAATATTTTGAAGCTAAATTATGTTTTTTATGTGGTATAAGTGTTATCACAAAATTATGCAGCAGAAGTAAAAAATATAAAAAGTTCATTTAGGCGAAATGGAAATAAAGCATATTTTCATGCAATTACATGTTGTCCTTATACTTTTTTCGCGTACTGTAGAAGCGTTAAATCAAACAGTCTGCCCTTTAGAATATCAACTCACAAACACATACACATATTTTCTTTTATTTATTAGTAGATATACACACATTATTTTTTATTAATAGAGATTACTAATGTAAATTAATAGAAAAAAATCAAAAAGTTATCAAAAATTTTTATATTCTGCACATATAAAAATTTATTACCAACTCTTTTTTTTTGAATAAAAAAATTCTAATTTCATTGATTTTAAGAATATTCGAGTGGAAGCTAATTTTTTTTATGTAAAAAATATTTTTATACAGAATAAAGTTTTTGAAGTCAGCATTTATAACCATTTTCCTTATTTCAATTTCTCAAAAACAGATTTTACATTAATTTTTAAAATGAGTCCCAAGAAAGAAATATAAAATGATACCCATGCCTTTTATTTAAAATCCAAACTAACACATATATATTTTTATCCATTTGATATTGGAATGATCTTAATATTTTCTTGACTTTTTTATAATAAACTTATTAGAGAAAATATTCGAGCTCTTGAAATTTTTAATGCCTTATTAAATAAAATTTTTCAATTCTTTTAGTGAAAATTCTTTTGTAATGATAATTTTTCATAAAGCTGCAATTTCAAAGAAATTATTTAGGGGAATTTGATTTAAACAATGAATTTAATTAAAACAATTTCAAAAAGCTTATTTTTAGAAGCATACTTAAAAATATAATGTTTCACCTGAATTATTTTTACATTTTATTTTATAACTCAATATTAAAATATAAGAAACGTAAGAAATCAGTATTTCTTCGAAATCACGACAAGATATTACAAAATATCTGGAATGAAAATTTAATAAATAAATAATAATAAATAAATTTTGCAAATATTAAAATCGCATACTATCATGAAGTATATAAAACGTGCACAATTTCAAGACCTTTGCCTAATAGGAAGTTAAAAATTGATTAAAAATTACATAATTATTACACATGAAATTAGTGAAATTAAAAAAAAGTGTTTATTGATTAAAAATGTTTTTTTCATTACAACTTAATTTTTTTTGAAAAAATTAATTATAATAAATACCAATATATTTTTAAAGTAACTTCCAAAATTATCACATTATTAATTTTCCTGTTTCTAAAAGCACGCTAAGTGATTAAAATATTATTTTATATTTTATATTTTATTTATTATATAAGATATTTAAAAATATAAAATCTAGTTGTTTTACAAAATAGAATATTTATTTAAAATTATTCGCATATATTTGTCTATTTTCATTTTGTTGTATTAGAGCTTGCACAAACTGCATTGCCCAAAATGGGATTAACACTTTGCCATATTTCTTAAATGTGGAATTGCAATTTTGCCATATGTCACAAAAATGGATTTGCAACTCTGCCATATTTCTCAGAAGTGGATTTTCAGCTCTACCGTATCTAATCATAGAATTACAATTTTGCTACATCTTACAGAAGGAATCTGTTTCACATTTCTCCCAATGAAAATAAGTGAAATAATAATTCTTTACGATTTTACAATTAAAGTACGCGTTAAAAAAAGGAATTCATAGTGAAAAGCGAGAAATTCATTTTGAATAAGAAATTTATTACTATACTAACCGCCTTTGACGACCAGTCAGTTCGCCAATCTTAATGCTCGTTTAAATTTTAATAATTAAATATTTAATGTAACTCCTTTTTGAATAATTTTTTCATCAAAATATTTTAAAGCTTCAAATTTTAATAGTCAGATAATTTACTCGTAATATTATAAAGGCCTTCAGCCATAACGTAATATGTATCACTCTAATTTTCTGTTAGCTCCATAGAATTTATATTTTAAATTAAAGTGGAAATGATTTAACTGCAATTAATATAAGAACATTTTTACTGAAACAAAGCATTTTCTTTTTTTAAATATAAGTACATGAAAACAAAGTCACTGAGCATTTAAACCTTATGGGCACTAAAAATATCTTTCTTAATTTATGTAAGAGCTCAAGAATTTTTGAACAAAATTTTCTCAGATTCATCATGAACAGATCGATTAATTAACAATGTTTAGTTTTAAATGCATCAAACACTAAGAAAATAAACCGAATCATTTGAAATAATCGGTCGAAAACATCTTAAGCTTAAACTCGTTGGGGGGGGACTACTTAAAAATACAATGTACTTAAAGCTATTAGCATATACGAAAATACAATTTAATTACAAAAGTACGCAACTAACCTAAAAACAATTTATTTACAGTGTGTACCTAAATACCTAAAATAAAACAAAACAGAAAACCAATTAATCAAAATCAAGTAATTTCCTACTCCAGTTGGGGTGATGCTATGCAGATTAGAAATTTTTAATTTTCTTTATTCTGCTTTATTTTAATTCAAAAGTACTTCAGAATGAATCCGAAAGATCGATTAATTAAGAATGTTAAATTTTAAATGCATCAAATATTAAGAAAATAAACAGAATCGTGTGAAATAATCGGTCGAAAACATGTTAAGCCTAACCTCGTCAGCTTGGGGAAAACTGAAACCTTACTCATTTGGCAATGGGGAAATGAAAAGAATTTTTGGCGGGAAAGTTAGTTTTTAATTAATAAAGAATAACCATTCAATTAACCGGGATAAATAGTAGCCTATGTCCTATTCCAGACTATAATCTATCTCTGTGTCAAATTTCATTCAATTCCGTTCAGCCATTCTGGAGTGAATAAGTAACAAACATCCATCCATCCATCCAAACTTTCATATTTATGATAGTAGTATAGATATTTTAAAAATTCATTAAAAACAGAAATTTAATTAGTTGGTTAAAACGTAAGTATCATTAAAAAGATTATTTTTTGATCTTCAACATGATATAAAAAATCAATTTTTTACTGTAATATTTTCTGAAGTCATAGCTGAAAAACGTCAAAATTTTACTTAATTTTTAATTTCTTAAAATTCTAACTAAAAATTTAAAAAAAGGGCACCAAGGAGCCCATTCCCGACCTCCAAGATATACATTTACCAAATTTGATAGCTGTAGGTCAAATGGTCTGGCCTGTAGAGCGCCAACACACACACACAGAGAGAGAGAGAGAGAAAGAAAGATTGAGTATCATTCTAAGTATAGATTGTGCATATCTCCGCTTGATAACAATAAAGGAAAAATACAAAGGCCAAATTGATTGTCTCTATTCAATCAAGCATGAAGCACTGATTGAATAGAGACAATCAATTTGGCTCAACTCATCATTATATGCTTTTAAGAAGGTGCTTTCTATGCTGATAACAAAAGAAGTGTCAATTTGTCTATTAGAGTTCTATAATTCAGAAACATTTAACAGGACCGTTTCAACAGTTATCATACTACATACAAATTGTATGATGCAAAAATGTTTCAAAACATTCTAAAGAATAGTACTACTGAGTGTAGAGCTACAAAACTTGGCTTGTGTTTACATGAAAGAACATGAAAGAAATCACTAAACAAAAGTTTTGAAAATTTTAATCAAATATTAACCGAAACTTTTAACTTTTTCTCATTAATTTTTCTCGTTCATGAGTAATTGTTTATCTCAATTCTTCCGAAATTAATTTGAAAAACCATTACTCTTTACTCATATTTATTCCTTGCTCATTAATTAAATACTCAGAAACCATTTTGACATTATTTTAAAGTTCAATTTTTTTTTCTGTGGTACTATTTTATTTAAAGATATTTTAAAGATTAATTTGTTTAATGACTGATTTTATAATGGGACGATAATTCCGAAGATATTAGATAAATTTTTTGTGCCCTTGCTGTTTTTATTTTATAAATAAGAACATATTTTAAGAGTAATATGAAAGCAAAGGGGTCAAGCCTGAAGCCTTATTAAGCTACAGTGTTTCAGTATACAAGTTCTAATATAATTTTTTAAATTTTAATCATTTAAATATTAAACAGAATTTGGACGGTGAACGAAAATATTTTATCTAAAATAATCCCGATATAATTTGAAAATTAAAAATACTATATTCTTTAGTGATACAAATTCAGATGTTGTATAATATTCTCTTGAATTCAACAGTTTATTGAAATAGTTTATTGAAATATTTTCATGCTGAAATTGCAGCA
>JAPMOR010104084.1:304462-337407 GCA_026543865.1 Argiope aurantia | reverse complement strand
GTAACCAATATAAAGTAAGAAATATTTTGAAATCGAAACGAAATAGTTTCGGAATCGCAACTAAAAATTATTTCTTATTCAAACTAAAACCAAAAAAGGAACAGGAAAAACTTCATAGTATTTAGAGAGCGCAGATGCAGATACTTCTAAAACTTCTTCTGTTTAAATGGTATGTCTCTTAGGCCTAATTTCAGCGGATTTTCGGGTCACGAGGAATCATTATTAGACATTCTTGCCTGCCTTCCCTCACAGAAAAAAATCCCTTTTTTTGAATCCCTGCCTGAGGGTAATCCTTGAAAAAGTCTTCAGGCAGGATTCATTTTTTATTTGCTTTTTTTATTTGGTTTATTTGATTTTCCTATTAACTTGATTTAAATACTTTTGTATATATATATATATATATATTTGTGAGATTAAATTTAAATCGTTTTTTGCAGTTTCTTCAAATATTCAATCACGAACTTTTTTTTCCAATTGTTAAATTATAAGAAATGAAGATGGTGCTAATCCCCTCCACCAATTCTATAGAAAAATTTTAATCTGTTTTTACTTTCTTATTTTATATCATTTAATATCTTGTGCAATTAAAAAAATATCTAAGCAATTTTTAATGTGATTTAATGCAAATCCCTTTAGATATTGAGAAAGTATCTGATTGTCTGAATAATTCTACTTACTATTTTTTAATTTTTATCAGCATATTATAACATTCAGATGGTGTAATTCGTACACATAAAATTTTTTAATTCTTACAATAATGCTTGCCCGAATGAGATTGGATTAGTTTAACATTGTTTTAGTTGCTCTTTGTTTTAAATTAACACGAGGGTTATTTTCGGAAGGTCGTCGTAATTATGGGCCATAGAGAGATTACTAGGACGACATTTAAGTCAACATTTTCCTCTCCTAGCCAATCGGGTTTCAAAACTGGAGCCCTTCGGATCCTAAGCCGAGACCTTACCATCTCGTTGAAGCGCCCTCAAATGAAAGTGGGTCTGTTTTTGTAATAATGGTTGTTAGGAACAAGCGTTATTTCAAGACTAGAGATTTGGGATTACTCTTGCATGTTCAAGAGCTTGATTCAGTCTATTGGGTGAATTTTAAATGACACAGAAGTTAAAATGCAAGAATATAGTGATCATGGGATCCAACTTTGCAGTCGAATTTGACTCGACTGTATATTCTCGAAATGTATATTCCTAGTATAAATTATGAAATGCAGTCGTTTTGTCATTATTGACTAAATAGGTCTAATTTATTCAAGACAATTCAATTGTATACTCTCAAATCCATGATTAAAATCATTCCGTATTGGAAAATAGCGATTCACTATATAAATTAAGCTCCATATATTTTTTTTGAATAATAACGTATCGTTAATAACTTATCGCCTTCTGCGAACAAAAATGAAATTCCTGAACTATTAATTTGTATGGAAGAATCAATTGAGAGGCGTTTCATGTTTCTGTTTCACTCTTCAAAGCTCTGTTGTTCAAAGTTCACTCTTCTTGCTTGTAAAAAGAGGGCAGTGAATGGGATGAATGTTATTCGTAACAGGAAGTTTCCAATGAATGAAATAAATAATCTTTAATCCTTCACTTTGAAATCATTTGTAACAATATCTTAGCATGCATTATTAATATAGATAGTTACAATTTAAAATATTTTATTCCCAATTCTCTTTTAGTGAGCTTAACAAATTAGGAAATATATCAGGCCATATTTTCCAATCCTATTACTGTTTCTGATCTCTGGCAGAGACTGCTAGATACCAGGTTCGAATACGTGACAAACAGATCAACTGTAGAATTCCTTGTGTCTCTGAACATTGTAATATTTTTGATTAAGGAAGTTTTTCATACATGATAACTCGTTTTAACTTTCTCTTATACTAAGTATAGAGAAAGTATAATAATCGTAAAATTTTGAATTCAAGATTTTGATGAATCTCTATGTGTTAGACCTCCCCGAGTTCGTAAAACACTTTCTTAACATTATGTCTGTCTGACCGTCTCTCTGTGACAAATAGAACTCAAACGAGCTTTGAGATATAATAAAAAACTTTATTCTTTTGCTTACATTTCAACTAATTTTCACGTTAACAATGAATGAGTATCAATTTGTAACATTCTAAAATGAATTATTTATCAAAATATATTCAGTAGTGCAGCAATAAAAGTTATAAAACGAATACTTATTTACATTCTAGAATTTCTTGCATTAATATATGAGGAATAAATTGTTCACTGTTTTTCTACATCTTGCTTGAAACTCTAGTTATTAACTGAAACCGTTTCAACACATATTGCACTGCCCACAATATTACATTCAAGTTTGCATTAGAGCTCTTTTTGGATTCTGTGATGGCCGATATTACTGCAGTATATTTCTGTTTCAAGAGAGAAATTTAAAATCTTAAAAGGAAAAGTGTTTCTGAAATAAAAAAGGGATGGTCAGCTTTGCGATTACACGACGCTAATGTTCTATCGTCTACAGCTTCACATGACAAAGTGTTACTTAACATTCTAAAATATAATGTACTAATTTGCTTCATTACATCACGTACAGAAAATGAAAAAAAAAGTTAGCTCTAAAGAAAAAGATAGAAAATGTGCATGACATGTTCGTTCAACAGTTTTAACAAATTTGGAAAATTGTAATCTTGTTTCATCTATATAGTAGAAAAATAAATAAATAATAACCACCTTCTTCTACATTTTTGACTGAAGTTTGCTAAGATTGGCCAACGACCAAGAATTTTCATCTCTTATGAATCTTCTTTAATTGCCACCTGCCTTAGAAAACTAATTTATTTTCAAAGAGATAGCAACTGTAGTAAACAGAAGATTTAACGAATTTTCGAATTTGGAAGCATCATTAATAAAAAAAAATATGGCATTTCTATCCTAGGAAACATTTATTGTGTCTCATAAAACGTCTTTGATAAGATTGTATTTTAAAAATGATAATTTTTAAAGAATATACAGTCATTTATTTTGCTTACGAGGCAAAATTTTATAAATCATGTTGAAAAGTGTGCCCCGAGCAAAGACTCTTTGTTCTGTTAAATTTATCAACACTTTTTGTTGCGAAATTGTCCATGAAAGGTAATTAAAACTTTAAAATAAATAACTTTAAAGTTTTAGATATACTTTAAAAAATATTCACCATGTTCGGACTAACCTTTGGAGCATTTAAGTTAGGAATTTACGATCCTTTTTGGGTAATTATAGGTAAGAATGAATTATAATGAAGATGTTTACTTTGTAAACAGTTCTAAAACATTTTCAATTTTTTTTATTGCCATTCCTGGTTTGTAAGCACAGTAGAGTAATTTTATATCTGTTTATCTTTAAGGAACTTCAAAGCTTGTCCATTAATGCTCGATATGCAAGAGCAATAATGGATAATTTAAAATTTAATAAAAAAATGTGTTATCCTGTTAACAAGTAAATTAAATAAACTAGTTAAATGTGATTTTTTTTTCATATTTATCACAAATAATTTGTTCTTTCTTCGGAAGTTTATTCCACTAAGCTACTTAGAAGATCATTCAAAAAGTTAGATGCATTCCTTCCCAGGACCTTCCGCTGAAAGGTGATTTTATTGAAATTGCGTGGCAACACTTCAAGAATTCATCTGTATCGTGTGACAGAGCGACTTTCGTGTGTGGTGTGAGTTTAGTTTAGTTATATTAAAGTCCCGTTTAAAGCAACACTTGGGCTATTTTGGGACGGACCTCGTAATTTTGAACCGCGGTCAGATGACGAGGACGACACCTGAGCATGCACCCCCCTCTCCACACCAGCGGGAGAACGGATTTAATGTGCAACTGACCCCCTTACACGACGGTTTTTCGGTGGAATCGGGTCTCGAACCTGAAACCCTCCGGTTCCTAAGCCGAGACCGTACCACCAGGCCACCGCGGCCCTCCGTGTGAGGTGTGAAGTAGTATTGTAAGATGAAGCGACAATTTTACCATATGATGCAGTACTGTATGACGTAGCGATAGTTTCAGTTTGTCGAATACTTAACTGTAAGTATATCTCAGCAGTTATAAATGGCGTCCAAACAGAAAATCCTGACAATGATCCACTACTCTCTTGTATAGGAAATATAGAGAAAACATTGTAATCATCAAAAAATTCATCTCGATTGTTTTTAGAGAATACATTTTTGGCATTATGTTTGTCTGTTTGTTCGTGAGAAAGATAATTCAAATGCACTTTGAGCCTCATGGATGGAATTTAATAAATTGTCATCACAACAAATGTGTAGATTTCTATCAAATGTTGAGCAAAATCCGTTCTCAATAAGTCCGTCGGTTCGATACTTCGAATATAAGTCAACATGATAACTACACAAGGAAGAGAATTATATGGATAAAATTCGATACTCAGATTTGACATTCGAACATATTCGAAGTTTGAGCAAAATGTAACAAGAGGTTAAAAATCTGTCTGTCTGTCTGTATTTTCAGAAACACGTAAGAAAGATAACTTAAAAACACAATGACGTAAATATATCAAATTTTGTATGGGATTTTGCAATCGCAATTTCAGTTCTATGTAAAATTTTAGCTTCAATCGATTGGGCTTAAAAGGATCTAAAACACAAATTCACCTTTATTAGAAAGTCTGGAAGAAAGAGTTTTGGACACCACTCCATTTGGTTTCATATATTGTTTTGTTGCTAACCGCTAAGAATATATTCTTATTTCTGCAATTTTCAAAGACTTACTTTTATTAAAATGACAAATTGAACCAATCCTAAATAAGCTAAACCTTATTTCACTCGAAACATTTGTGTACTATCCATCCTTATGATCAGATTGCATTAAGTCCTTTATTTGTTTCCCACACATTTCTGGAGACGACGAGAAAACAACATCTTATTGGAACATAATAATAACTTTAAACAATCCAAAATAAGCAACAAAATTTCGAAAGCAATTTTTTATTCGAAAATGCCATCTGATAAGATTTAAAGAGAATTTCTTTTTATAGATTTCTGACCCTAAAATAGCCAATTTACAATATTTTTATGTCATGCCCATAAAAATATAAAAAACGATTTCTAATATTTCCTTCATTTACTGATATTTTAAACAAAAAAGAAAGGTGAACATAGTTTATTGGAATTTTTCTTTAGAGATACACTTCATCGAATAAAACAAATGAGCTCCAGTAAATTGAAAATCTTATTACGCTGCTTCGTCCGCAAAATAATATTTCTTCCTCTCAAATTCTTTTAAAAATTTCTTTTTCAAGACACAAATAAAGGAAATCAGAAAACACAGTTTTCCATGAATTTCATAACTTCGGTAGGCATATAAGCATATATCGATTATTATACAGTAAGTACTTAAAAGCTTAGATACCTCGACTGCTTTTATATATCTAAATATTTCCAATTTAATGATTTTCAGTGAATTCAAATTCTCTTATTTTATGAAAAAATATTTAGTGAATAAAGCAAACGATTTTGTAATGCACTTAAATCGGCTTAGTTATTTTCCCTTTGAAATTCGAACGGAATTAAAATATTTTAACTTATGACTCACCGGTGATTTTATGTATTGATCGTATTTACTTGTTAAAAGCAGGTTTCAAAGTCTTAATAGTAATTATTTACAATTTAACATTTATTTAAATTCCAGTAAATGAAATGTATATAAAATTTGTAAAAAGAATAATTAATATTAAATATTTATTGATAATCAATATTTATTAAACATCTCAAAAAATTTTGAGTTATATCTGAAATCGGCTTAATTATTTTCCCCTTTAAAATTCGAATAGAATTTAAGTATTTTAGCTTATGGCGTATCGATGATTTTATGTATTGATTGTGTTTACATGTAAGAATTTCTAAAATCGAAACAATAATTACTTACAATTCAACATTTATTTAAATTCCAGTAAATATAATGTATACAGAACTTATAAAAAGAATAATTAATAACAAATATTTATTAAATAACACAAAAGATTCTGAGATGCACTTAAATCGGCTTAGTTATTTTCCCCTTTAAAATTCGAATAGAATTTAAATATTTTAGCTTATGACGCATCGATGATTTTATGTTTTGCTTGTGTTTATTGGTAAAAAGAATTTCCAAAGTCATAATAATAATTATTTACATTTATTTAAATTCAATAAAATATATCGTATATGGAAATTTATAAAAAAATAATTATTAATAAGCAAATAAAGAATGAACAAAAGATTTCCAAATACTCCTAAATAGATCTAGTTATTTTCCGCATTAAAATCTTAACAGAATTTAAATATTTTTAGATTATGATGCATTGATGGTCTTTTTGTATTGATAGAAAATTTTGTGATTCATGAAATAATGAAGAAAATCGAGTATGTATTTTGGATGCCGTTTTGAAAAATTGACTGATAGGAAAATTTTACTCATAGCTACAAATTTAACAAGATCGTATACAAAATTTTATGTATCCAAGCCATAACGTTTGTGAATTATCGGACTGACGGACCTTTTGAAGGATTTGATTTCATATTATATAAGTATTTACACTTTTGATGATAAATCTGTGTATTAAGTTTTATCTGTATAGCTTTCTTCTTTTTGTAGTTATCGTGTTTACTTATATTCGGACAGCTGGACAGGCAGACTTCCTTCGAATGGACTTCGTTCAACATTTAATTAAAATTTACAAATCTGGAGTAGAGACATACATCAAGGTCATTCGTCTAGCTATAAGATATTTTTGAAGTATCGACAGGTATAATTCCAAATATAATTGGTTTTCAGAAAGGTCTGAAACATTGAGATTCGTCAAACTGTCATGGTCACAATTTTTGAGGGTTTTCAATGCTTGTTATACATTATAATACTTATTGTATACTTTTCAATATTTATTATATACTTATATACTAAATACTTGTATATATATTTCATTTTCGACCAAGTAAAAACAAGCACTTTTTAATGATTGTTTTTTTAAAAAGAATAAACATGGCATTAATAAAACTATCTTTCGTATTGTCAATATTCCAGCTATATATCTTTAAATTTTCTTTTTCCTTTTTATACTTAATAAACAATTTTAGTTCAATATTATAAGTATTAACGAGATTTATTCCTATAAATACTTTTTTTTTGTAAATGCTTCCAGATACTTTACAGGAAGATATGTTATGATTTAACATTTTTATTTCGTAACTTTTTCCCCTTTTTACAGACACTTCCAGTTTACTCAGTTTTTTTTTTGGGCCCTCTGGTGAATAGACTCCGGTTTCTAGTAAACAAGACAAACGTCATTCGTTTTTATCTTTTGACTTAAGGCTGCTTTACAGCTTCAACAAACATGGTATAGTGCGACGAAAAGGAAAACATTTTTCATCCCTGAAAGCATCTTTAGAAACAAGAATCAAAAACGCAACTAAGTTGGACACAATTTTTCGTTTTACGATAGTTGGTTCGAAAGGCTTTCAAAAGAGACAAGAAAAAGAAAATCTAGCAAATAAGATTAACAACAATATAGACTTGTAGATAACGAAGTTTGACAATAAATACAGAAAATAAAGCTTTAACCATCTGGGTCAATTCAATGTTTTTCTGTTTTAAGCAACGAAACAATCCAATCATGTAGCAAACGGCGCAGTTATTAGAGATTTGACTTGTTTATTTCGTAAATAAAATATAAAAGCCATTAACAACCAGTAGGAAAAAAGTTTTCCCGAAACTTTCTCTCACATCACAAAAGGGTAAGGATATTCTCCTCTTTTATATGAAAATTGTGAACTTTATAAAAAGTCATGAATACCACAAGTGCCAATTTTTTCAGAATCCCACACATGAGCACTTTATGCTTCCTCTTATAAACACCCTTACACCACAGCAAAGTGATATTCCCTTTCCTTATAGGAAAATTGTTAACCTAATGGAAAGTTAAGGACCGCACAAGTGCTAATTTTCCCACACATGGATACTTTATGCTTCTTGGTTATAAAAAAACCACTTATACCATAGCAAAGGTAACATTCCCCTCCCTTATATGAAAATTGTGAACCTTATGGAAAATCAAGAATACCACAAGTGTTAATTTTTTTTTCAGAGTCCCACACATGAGTCCGTGATTCTTCTTAGTAAAGAAAATCGAATATGTATATTGAACACTTCTTTCAATATGTTATAATCAAAATTTAAAAAAAGAATTACGGCTTTAGTAACAAGATCACATATAAAATTTCATTCATTAAGCATTTTTGAGTTATCTCGTTTGTATGTATGAGAAAGAACAGACAGACAAGCGATAAATTAATGAACGGATAAAATTCCAAATATGATGCGAATCTACACTTTAGATGTTTAAACTGTGTAACAAATTTTATCCAACTTTTTATTTTACTTTCTGTTTTAAGGTATTCACTTTTTATTAGACATATAATCATGTAAATGAATTCCATTAAAAATTTATTAGAATTCGGTATATTTAGCATAAAGATGACATACCTCATTCCATTGTTCTTGTTCATTGCCTCCCGAATTACCGAATTCACAGATAGACAGACAGACATAATTCCAAAATTATGTTTATGTAATTAAGTGAGATCTGAAACGCGGAGATTCGTCAAATACCGAATTCGAAATTTTTAACGGTTACAATGCTTTCGTTTTGTATACACACATGAGAAAGTATAAACACAAAAAATATGAAATCAGAGGTACAATGAGAAGAAGAAAGATAAAAAATATTAAGAAAGAATGCATCGTGAAAGTAAATTTTGTAACACCGTCGCAATCAGCTATTGCGTACATCATGTACAAAAGAATTACGAATAATATTGGACACTTATCACTTCATTGACTTCGTACCACTCAATTAATTCTATTTTCTGTATAATTTATGAATTTATCATGTTCCGATAGAAAAAGAGTTTTGATCATTCGGCCAATATGCTCAACTAGTGATACTAGTATTCTGTTTCTTAAATATTGGTACTGCAGTTGTGCTGATAATTCATAACGTGTCGCTAATGCTAATTTTGTTTCCGCAATATCTGCTTATCAATGCAATTTACCAACGTATATTACAATAATTTTGAAGGGAAAGAAGGACATTTTGTCAATTGCTATACATTTAGAATTTCTGAGCAATTGTTTAATCACGTGTTTGCGATATTTTGATATTTATTGTCATCAGACAGATTACTTATTTTTTAATAATGCTAGTAATAACAGTTGCCCCATTATCTTGGAAACTTTTCTGTTTCTTAGATAACAAGACAGCTATTTTGTAAGTCCAAATAGAATATGCTGCTCCTGAAAAATATTAATTGGGGGAAATATAATTTTATAAATTATATTTAATTTAAATTTCAGAAATAATATCAGTTACTTAAACATTTAAAGAGAAAGAAGTTTCCTGAAACGATAACATTTTTTTTTCAGAAGATACCTTTTTAAAATTTTTGTCTATAATCAAATCAATAATCAACCAAATTATTTACCTTAACTTCATTGACTGCCTTAAAGCCTATTTTCTTTTTTTTTATTTTTATTTCCCATATTTAAAATATTGAAATTGTTTCTAAATAAGAAACTATGATTTCGTGTAATAAATTAAGAAATTCTGCTGGAATTTTCAATTATAAATCATATTTACTTTTTTAGATAGAAAAAAATAATTCTTTATATATGAATAATACAAACATTTTTCATAGTATTTATTTTATATTAATAAAATTCCTTTATTAATATTGTTACGATACGAAATGGGCATGATAAGCATTTTGGTATCTGATAAAATCCTAATCCAATCTAACGGTTTTCTTTTGTCTAAGTTCATTGTATGAAACAGCTTAACTATTCCAAAAAGAAAATGTTTCCCAAAAATGAGGCCTTTAATGCACACAAAACCCTATTTGTGTGCTGTTATGAGATTCTTTAAATATGCGATATTTATTTCTACCAGTAAATGCTTCAGGATATTGCAATACCAAACAAGCGAATGAATTCTTTATTATATTATCTTTCGTGATTAAATTAAAGGGGTTTATATAAATGAGAATAAAAGATGTTATAATAAGGTATAAAGAAATTTCTTAACTGATTCAAATGCTGATAAAAATGGAATTTTAAAATTTTTATGGTGTTTTCTTTTTTATGATGCTAATATAACAAACAACATGTTATATAAGATATTGTTAAAAGCAAACTTTAGTTATTCGTGCCATTTCTGAAATTTATTTTCTGCATTAAGGTAAAAGATTTTCGTTATTTGAAATATAATCAGTATTACTATTAATGAAACCCAAATCTGCCGAGTTATTTATAGCTACTCATTTCAGGCTACTAGCTTGTTTGCCTAGAATATTGGTTATATATAGTTAATTTCAGATAAGACATTTAAATATGACTTCGTATCCATGATCCCGCCAAATTGTTTGGCATTAAAATTGTGTTATTTTAATTATTTTACTAAAATTGCTTTACTCTATGTATTGTGTACACGGACATTTTTAATGGAGACAATTCCCTAACATTACAGCACTGTTAAAAATGAAAATATCTGATTCTTCTGTCTTCTAAATTTCGCTGCATTGTAATTTCAACCCTTTTTATTTGTCTAAGCAGATATTAAAAAAAAACTTCTTTTTTTAAATTTCTCAAATGGTGAAAAAGAACTTGATTAAATGGTGAATTAAATTATGAAAATAGTTTAAATTTCAAGGCAACAATGTAATAAATAGTTGGAAATCAGACAAATAGTACTTTTTTTTTAAATTGTCAATATTCAGCAAAAAATTCGTGTGGCTATTAAATTAGCTTAGTTAAAAAGATATTTTTAAAATTTTGAAGCGGTGTCAAATTTATTTTTGCGCAGTAATATTTTTAGAAATTTTCGCGGAAAAACTCCAAACTTTAACTTAATTTTTCATTAATTGAAATTCTGGTTAAATTTTTTAAAAAATTACTCCAAAGCGCAACATTCCCCCTTTCTAAGGTATATTTGTAAGGAATTTGATAGCTCTAGTTCAAAAAGTCTGGTCTGTAGACTGCCAACACATGTAGATGCACACAAACACACACACTCACGCACATACACACATACTTATGCATACACAGGCACAGGCACACACGCACGTACACATACAATGACATCGCTCATGTGACATCGTCATATGAATTTGAATTTATTCCATTGATAAACATTCAATCATCGAAGGCAAGACAATATCGTGAAGATATCGCAGCAATTTTGCGAGCAATGAAGATATCAAGCATACTTCTTATTTGGCATACATTTTCTCAGCAGGCCAGCTTTACACTTACAATTCCTTTAAGAAGGATTCATGTTTTTTGTGTATTTTCATTTAGTTATTTGTTTCCATGCATGATACCTATTTTTATCTGTTTTCAACTATTGATATTACAAAACGAATATAAAAATTAAAACCACGTTTTTTCAATTCGAACAGAGGGAATCTTGATTTTATAAAGTGTGTCCCAAAATTAAAGCAAGATTTGGATATGCTCCCTTTCGTACAGTATAGTGTTGGTAACCCTATTTAAAAACCACTTGACAGCTATAATTTAAGGTTAGTAAAAATGGAGCGTTACGCAATAGACCAACGTGCTAACGCAAGGTTTGAATTAAATAAAAACAAATTAATTTCCCCTCCCTTTAAATTGTTATATTTTTGTTGAATCGTTAAGTAGACATGATAGGGTTATGTATGGAATAAAATATAGGGCAAATGGCCTCCACTGTTTTGCTGGCACATACGCACTCTTTTGTTGAACTTTTCCATGAATAATTTGCATAAATGTGGCTGAATTTCGTTGATGTAGCGTTGAATTTCCTCCTTCAATGCCCACGTGCTTTTGGACTCGTTGGTGTAGACTGTTAACTTCAAATAACCCCTCAAAAAGAAATCCAATGCTGTTAAATCATACTATCTAGGGGGCCATTTTTCAAATGTTCGAGCTGTGGCCGCCAGATTTTCTTTATTTTTGAAATATTGTTGAATAATGAGAACACGCTTTTCTATTTTTTGAAGCTTTATTTTAACTAATACTAAACTATCAGATATCAAATGGTTTTTTAAAAAGATTGCCAACACTTTACAACACGAATGGGGGCAAATTCAAATCTTGTGTTAATTTTGAGACAACCTTTGCGATACTTAAACAAACAGATGTTAAATATAATAATAAGTGAATAATAATTCTAAAAAATAAGAAATGAAATAGCCTCTATCAATTTGTTTTAAATTCATGCTCCATCAATTTTAGTTACAGGGAGAAAATGTGGGTAAAAATTATTATTTCAGTTTCTTACATGGAAACCAACCGCTTTTAATTTCAATTCAATGAGTTCTCAATGTAATGGTAGTATTATTCATAAGTGAATCTACATAGATAGAGTATTTTCTTATGTAATTCGCTTTTGGATTTCATTATCCTGAGGTTTTATTAAATTATTAAGATTTCCTTCATTTTTCCTATAAGTTTTCGAAAGCAGCTGAAGACAGCTATTTTACATATATAGAGTTTTGCTTCTTATGCTTAGGAATTACTGTGAAAAATCAAACATTCGATTTTGGAATTTGTTAGAATTACAATAAATACTAAAGAAAAAAGATATAGAATAGAAGAATTTTTAAAGTTGATTTCTATATTGCTAGTTTTCAGTACAACGTACGTACATTTAAAAAATCTTGGAACAACTTGAACTTCAAACCAGGACCTTAACTATCACAACAAATATAATTTTTTCTGAATTATAATTGCTTCATAAAACTCAGCTCTATTAAGGGATTGGATTCTTGTATAGTAATACATATATACTACCCAATACATTTTCATCAAATGCAGTTAAATCTGCACAAAAAAAGGAAACCCACATTCGTAATAAGTACGAAGCATTCGCGTGTAAGACATTTTCTAATATATTTTGCGAATTTTATTCATATTCTGTGGCATTATACTTTAAACTTCTCTCCAGGTTCTTTTCAGCTGCCTCTTCTGCGTCTGCTTTTGAATATTTTATTTGTCATAGTCAAGTAACATTTTTATTTGAAATTTTTTTCACCTCATGTGGTTAATAAATGCTTTTGATTTTTTTTAAAAATTGAACTAAAATTTTATAGTTTGTGAAATGTTTGGCGCTGCATGGTTAGATATGATCCATTAATCAGCAATAATCTAATGCAATCCGATAGTTTCTCCTTTAATAGCAATAAAAGTCCTTTTTAAACGTTTTTCTAAGATTTCACAAATATTTGCAGAGATTTTAATATTTTATGGGTTAGAGAAACATAAAGATTGTTGCAAGTCAAACTTTTAAATTATTGATGGCACTCAAATAGCATATTCTGTTTTTTCTTTGGTTTGCAAAAAACGCATTATGGCAATTTATGTACGATTGAAATCTTTATTTTCTCTATAAATATTTGACAAAACATAAAAGTACATTAAAAAAAATAGTTACTTTAAAATAAATGCAATAAAACATTTTAGAATTTGCATAAATCCCCAAAAGAACCAATACTGTTGAAAATAAAATTTAATCATAATTTGGAATTAAAACCTTCTATTAGTATACCAGAAAATTATAATTTTCCTGGAAAATTGTTTTATTTCTTAATATTTAATGTTATCCAATAAAATTTAAGTTGACACTTTTTTTTTATTCTTTAATGTGCCTAACTTGTTCAGAAATCGTTTGCTTAATTATCTTAAAAATATAAAAGAAAACAATATTTTATAGTACCAGAAAAATGAATATATTTAAATGTAAAGAGAAAATTATTTCATATCGACAAAATATTTTATTATGCTTTTATTGCTTCATTTGAAGATAGGACAGTCTTGGAATTTATCTTATATGACATTTATTTCCAAAGTATGATAGAAATATAAATGAAAATACTAAACTTTTATGAGAACACTATACAATAGATTTTTTATTATTTTTGAAAATATAATTACATTTTTTTGTTTAATGGATTTTTTTTACTTTAATCTTATTTCTGTACCGTCTTAGTCGTATATTAATAAATAAATGATCGATAATTTCCAACCAATTTTGTAAGCCAACTACCGTCATCCTTTATCCACGATTTCATTTCTACTATTAACAGAATATATGATAGCATATTTCATAATTAATTTTTTTATGTTGCATATATTATCGTATATAGGAAGATTCTCAAATTAAAATAAATTTAAAGGTTATATGCATTCACAGTGAAAATAGTATTATTGTATTTGAAATGATGCACTTCACTTTGTAAATTGTAATGCTGTTATATTATTAAAAATTGTATCCATTCGGATATAAATTTCACTTAAATTATTAAAGTGGCGATCTATATAATTATTTATTAATTGAATCTGATACATATCTATAATTTTAGGTATCGGCATGATGCTACTCATTTTATCAATGATAGTGTAGATAATTATCGAAGAAAAAGTAGATAATTACGAATATTATTTGTATATTTTAAGACACTCATTCAATGAATAATTGTTTTTTTGGAATGCTATGCATTTTTATTAACATAACGGAATCGATGGCAGTTTAGTTTCTTGCCCAGTCATATTTTTATTTTAATATATTAAAAAATCATAATTTAAAAATTGTTTTGGCTTAAATCTAAATGTAAACCTGTAGTGTCAATTTTTAAACCTTCTTAGTTTAGAAATTTACTTTTGCTCAATGCCGTCCCTGAAATGATGTTCAGTTAGCCTACTGAATAAAATGGCCCTGGATTTAAATAAACAGCGAAATTTTTTTCGTTTGGAATATTTTCAATTCTATAGAGATTACATATTTTCTAGCGTTAAAAATAGTTCTATATGTACGGAATTAAAATTTAATCAATAAATAAAGGATAAATAAGTCCCTGAAGTATTAAAAAAGGAAAGTCTCATAAAGAATGCATTATCATACAAAGTTTCAAAATTCTAGTGTTTGTAGAAGTAAATGGAAAACCAACTATTCAATTCCATCTTAAATAAAAAAGAATTAAAGTCAAATAAAAATATTTAATATCTATTTAATATTAGGTTACAACAAAATATTAAATTTTCTGCACAAAGGACAAAAAAATCATTTTATTGATGATATTACTAATACAGTCAATCATCAATTAACTATTTCTTTAGAAGATCTAGTTTAGCTTTTACTTGTCCCATTGAAACAAAATAATCCAATAAATTCCAGAAAAGAAACCCTCGAAAACGTAATGTTTAAAAATAAACTAACAAACATTTAGCAAGGAGCGTAGATCGTTTTCATTAAACCCTATACCGATACATTTAACACCTAGAAAATAATGAAAAATCGTTTGCATGAATTTTAAATTAGGCTGTTAAAAATCAACTGTTGCCACTTGACATGTCTCTCCATATTAATCTTGATGATTTCTGTGGGCTTATTTTATCACGATCGAATAAAACTACGAATTCTTAATTTTCTCTAAAAGTTAAAAAATATCGAAAAGCTTTTGTTCTATATTTAGCTTTCTAAATTTTTTTCACTCATAATTTCTGAAAAATTAATTTATAAACTTAAAGTTTAATATGAAGTAATTGATTTTTATTTTGTCCTCTTTCAAGTACACACTCCACATTTCTCCTTCTAGACTCTATTGTTGAGAAACGCAGCTGAAAACTGCTTCACATCTGTCTATCCATTCATTTCTAAAGTCTTACAAACCAGGGTATTTTTAAAAAATTTTTTATTCTATTTTATTATTTTTACACAATAGTTTTAGCCAGACTGACAGACAAACGAATTTCTCTAAGGAACCAATTCAAACGTTTTTTAGAAATAAAAGATGTATTCCAGAAAGTTAGTTTATTCTATTTACTCGATGTCCCTATAGACAACATAGAATATAAAAAAGAAATATATATTAAAAACCTCAAACGTGATTTTAGCTTACTAACAGAAGCCTTATAAAGTTATTTTGATGAAAGAAATAATCTACACGCTCCACGTTTTGTTAACATTTGAAAATATTTATGTGTACACGATGAGTTAAGAAATCTATTTGTGGAATATTCTTAGATGGTATTCGCTTATTTTCTCTGTTTGAAAAATGTCTTTTATTTTCAGAATAAAAGGAAATCGTAACTATTGTAGTTGGCGAAAGCTATTTTCGAATGAAATAACGTGAGATTGGATAAAAGAAGAAACCTGCTAAGATTTATTCTCAGTACAAATTTCAAAATATAAAGAATATTGCTTTAAATGGATAGAATTTAATTTAGAGTTTCTCATAATTTTCCACTAGCAGCCCTTTTTCGAATGGAACAAGTGACCCCCAACCTCCCACTTTGCTCATGCATCCAGGTTCAGCAAAATGGCAGTGCTCATATCATTACTCCGAGAATGGAAGGGATGAGACACAGCATTGTAATCGGCCACTATTTAAGTTCTTCTGTAGGAGGCACATAAAGACATCAAAGTAGAGTAACCATAAACGGTCGCTACGACCCTCCACTGAGGCACATGGATAAATTTGATAGATTAGACAGCCATGATAGCAACACTGCAAGGAACTACGGTTGAGTCTGAAAAGCCATCACCTTCCACGGTACAGCCCTTCCCGTAGGAAGCACGACCAGTCATCAGTGGGAGGTAGCCGACTTCCACCGTTTCTGCACCCATCCGGTTGGTGAGAACCAACCACTAAACCGGAAGCTTCTCATCCTCACTTCTGAAATGCCCTCCCCCCGTGGGACCCGCCATCAGAGTAGAGACAACATAACTCTCAGAATGACTTACTTCTCTCATTGAAGAAGTAAGAGTCCGTTTACTTATCCAATTACTTTTTATCCATACACTAATTGTGCCCCCTTGTGAACATATATCGCTGTTTTCTTATGTTTAAGAAAAGTAATTCTATAAACAGTTAAATTACTTGGTTGCTGTAAGTATTTAGGTCAATAAAATAAAAATTTCTTAAAATATTTTATTGGCTGACACATGTGACACCATTCCACATACTACTTACTACTTTGAATAAAAACAATACTCGCCCCATACCTATTTTCTTAAAGGAAAAAAAAAAGAAAGAAGATAAATAACGCTTCTGTTTCCGAAATAAAATGTTTAACATGAATTTGGAATGAAATTAGGTGTAATTATATAATTAGAAACTAATCTGCCATTTTTGTAATTAAAATTTTTTATCTATGAGAGTTTAACTTGTTATGAAAAAATAAACTACTTCTACAAAAGTCTAAATATAATGAAATAATTAATTTTGGAACAAGGCAACTGTCAGTTTTCCCCCCCTATCATTTATCAGAAAAAAAGTTATACCTGAAAATATATTACAGTTACGCAACAACTAGTTTAGGCAATTTAGCCTGAAAATTTCATAGGTCTATAAAAATTTATAGCAGAGCACTTTTGAATGACTATGACTATTTCTATGCTATGACTGCTTTTGCGTATTTCAGAATTGTGAAATACAGATAAGAATAAAGTTTTTCGGTATAACTTCGGATTTTTCAAAAAATGAACATTTTTCACGACTCTATCTCAATTTTAGATGCTGAACCTGTGCACTAAATTTCACACATCTTGCTCCTTACTTTTTGTTGTTATTGTATTCCCATATACTCGGGCAGATGAGCAGGCGCTGTCTGAATGGAATTGATCAAAATTTGACAAAAGACGACAAATTTGGTGTTAAGTCCATATAACAAATTTCATCACTTTTGTTTAAATTGGTTTTGAGTTTTCATGATCACATATAGATAGACTTCCAAATAAGTTTTTCTGGCTGAGGGACATCGGAAACAGGGAGATTCATTATAATCTTGGGTGTTTTTTTTTTGACAATTACAATACTTTCTTTTTGTGTAATTCGTATTCAAGAAAGTAAAAATCAGAACTTGCTATTTTCAAAAATTTATACACTTTAATTTCTGTCAGAGGTTCTTTAATTTCTCAGTTAAAAATGTTAAAGAATGTTTGTTTTAGATTAAATTTAAGCTAAAACTGCCAGTTTAATCCTAATTTTCGGTCCACTTATATATTTTTCAGTCAAAAAATATAATTATCTAGAGTTCTGATTTGGAATTATAAATGGAAATAAAAATACCTTATCATTTTGATATCTTATAAATCCGCTCTGATATGAGCTTACATTTAATTTTTTTAGAAGTCAAAAAAGTTCAAACTTCCTTTTTAAGTGGACTTGTTATTTAAAAACGATGAAAATGTGATTTTTTTTTTTGAATTTTGTATTCAAAAAGTATCTCTGAACATATGTCGGAATTCTTAGAAAATTTCAAAAGCGTTGGACAGTTTTTTTCCGAGATATGAAGTCATTTTCATTAATGCGATATCAAGAACCACGAACTCTTTCACTGTACCACATACCATATGTTATGTACGGAAATACCATAAGTAAACAGAAAGACAAATTATTTAATTATGCAATTACGAAATGTAGAGCCTAAATCTGATTTCAAAGCTACAACAGTAAAAAAAAGTTTTAGATTTGGCTGTCAAATTCATTAGTAAAACCGAAATTAAGGAATTTGTATATATTGTCACTTAGATACTTTAGTTTGGAACGCAATGACACACACAAGAAGTAGAGCTAAGCCAATTTATTAACTCAACTCAGAACTGAGAAGACAGTGACTGGCAAATATTCTGCTTTTATATTAGCAGGGAAAGTTCCAGAATACTTTTCTGGAGACAGTAAGAAAAGTCCAGAACACTTGTCGGGCCGCGGTGGCCTGGTGGTAAGGTCTCGGCTTCGGAACCGGAGGGTTTCAGGGTTGTTACCCGATTCCACAGAGGAACCGTCATGTAAAGGGGTCTGTTGCACGTTAAATCCGTCATGACCAAACGTCCTCCCGCTGGTGTGGTGTGGTGTGGTGTGGAATTTTTTTCTAATTTATAAATAATAGCAATTATTACCTTTGGAAACATTAAAACTCTTTCAAATGATTACTTTCTCTTTTAAAAATGTTTGTTCATTATTGAGAAAAATAAATGGTTTTAATGTCATTCGATTTTATTGTAATAAATATTTCTATTTTTGATATTTTTAAACTGTATCTTTTGAGTGTGTCTTTTCTGAAATCATATCTACAATGAAATTTAAAGTCAAACACATATTATTCAAACTACTTGAAATTTTACTGTAAATTCAGAAATATCAACTTAATAAAATTATTCATCGACTTTTAAAAACATTTATTAAAAAGTATTTTAAAAATAGTAAAATTGAGTAAAGAAATCGGATATTTTTTTTTAAAAAATCATAAAATGTTTCCGAGTAAAAATTCTTTTCTCCGAATCTAATCTAAATATATAAAATCTGAAGAAGATTCTTCAAAAAATTTGATCAGCAA
This sequence comes from Argiope aurantia, assembly GCA_026543865.1. Classification (NCBI taxonomy): domain Eukaryota; kingdom Metazoa; phylum Arthropoda; class Arachnida; order Araneae; family Araneidae; genus Argiope; species Argiope aurantia. Next base: position 318,032 of record JAPMOR010104084.1, on the reverse strand, counting down.
ATATTGAAATAGGAATAAGAAGAAGCATGAAGAAAACCAACAATTTGAAAGAAAAATTTAACTTTAAATTTCTAAACTGGAAAAATAATTTAAAAATCTAAATTTTTGAAACGTTTATATTTAATCACAACAAAACAAAGTAAATTTTATCGAAATTGAAGGGAAATTTTGGATGCCAAGTTTTCTTAAACTAATAAAATAGAATTCACAAAAATGTTCGAATTACATCTTTATTGCCACCTATAATTTTAATATTCTTAACCCTTACGAATCTTTATTTGTGCAGAAAATGTAAAGGATATATATAGAGAGAAAGATTGAGAAAAAAAAAGAGAAGAAAAGATTAATACTAAATGCAACATGCCGAAATAAAAGAGTCTTAAAAAAAAAGAAGAAGAAGAAGAAAGAAAGAAAGAAAGAAAAAGAACATACTACATAATCTTTATTTCTTTATTGTATTCATATATGATTGATTGAGTGGCTATTTCAAGAATTAATATAAACCAGAAGAAATATTTTCCCAACAATGTTTCTCCTAATTGCACAAAAGATATTCGTAGAAACATTCTATTCTCTTCAAACAAGTTGGTGATAAACTCGTGATTGATTATACATCACTCGCGGAACCAGTAAAGAAATATGAGGCCTATAAACAACCATCGTAATCTACCGAGAGACTATTATTTGTTTTTTCCGAAGAATTGAACAAGCACTTGACGTCGTTACTCCATCGATTGAACGCCAAACTGCTTTTTAGTGCTGACCTCTAAATGAAAAAAATATATCACTCGGAATCATCGAGTCACTGGGCAGCTACTGTCACTTATTAGAGGCACTGGGTCTGTAGGAGAAACGCACTATGGCAGATGACAGCGATGTTGTTAATGGTACGTATCTGAATGAAAATGCAGCGTGCTTTGGCAGAAAACTCATTCCATTTTTCTTGTAAGTCTAGAGAAAACAAAAGAACGAAAGATTCTATTTATTGAATTGAATTTTTTTCTCCAAGATTTGATAAATTGTGTTTCTAAAATAACTTTAATCAACAGGAACGTTCACGTCTAGTTTTTCTTGTATTTTTTTAAAAAACGAATGACCTTTATACAAGCTAATGGGAAATCAGCTCGAAAATAGGGGTAACAAATTTACGGTATGTTGACACACTTTTATTACACTGGTATATAAATTAAGGTTCAGGGTGGTATCACCTTCACTCCAAAGACGGAAAGTGCCTCCTATGGAAGAAGCTTCATTATAGCCGTAGATGCCCATTTGCATCTAAACTATTGTTCTAAATTCATTGCTATGGTGATGATTGTCGTTCAGTTACCTCAGGCTCAGTTGGCTCGGTTTGTCTATTGTGCTGCATAAAACGAAGCGATTTGTGAATGATTTCGAAGTGCAGTAAAGTGTTTCGAGTATGGATTTAAAATATAATTTTATAAACCAACAAAATTAAAATCTGAAATTGTTCTAAAATTTTGTGTGCCAATATTATCTGCAGAACTTTCAGTTTTTGAATTGCTTTGCTCAAATAATATACAGAAAGACCAATTGCATATGTTTGGATGATTTTATTAAAATTTAATTAATTTTGTTTTTCAAAAATAAGTTTACTCAACTAGAACGATCACTTCTAGTGTTCCTTGAATCTTTTTTTTAAACGAATTTCCCTTGTATAATAAACCAGCGGAGAATCAGCTCAAAGGGATCGATCACAAATTTCTGCCATGTTGATAGGCTCTCACTTCTTTAGTGGATAAATTAAGGTGCATAACATAATCACCTTCACTCCGATGACGTAAGTCCCTTCTATAGAAGCGGTTCTATTATAACCCGGGATGCTCATTAGCACCTCAACCATAATTCTCAGTTCAGTGCTGCCGATCTGACTGTCATTCAATTACCCCGGATGCTATGGTAGGGTGAGGGTGGTTCACTTTTTCAATTGTGGTATGTAAAACGAAGCGATTTGTGTATGGTTTCGAAGTGTAAGGAAGGGATTCGAGTATGGATTTAAAATATCTTTCTGTTGACGGACTAGCTTAAGGTTTTAAATAGTTCTACAATATTATCTACCAAACTTCAGTTAAGCAGCTTATTCAGTATTTGAATTGTTGTGCTCACCTAATAGATATATAGAAAAACCAACTGCCAGTGTTTGGATGTAACTAATCAAAATTTTGATGTTGTGTATAAAGTAGTGAAAATTATCTACTAAAATTTATTTACTGAGCTTAAGAAAAAAGATTGAATTTTGAACAATTTTGAACTTTTCAAATAGACAAATAGTCATACCACTTTTATTTTTCTGAGCTGTCTAAAACTTTGTAGAAACATGGGAATCTCCAGATTGAGGTTTTTTCAACATAACAATACTTTTTTGCATAATACGCGTGCAAGTTAACTTAAAAGACTGAAAATTGTGTATTTTTAAAAAATAAGTCTAATACAATTCATTTCAGATTTAAAATGAAAAGCATATACATTACAAAATAAGTGTGAATGCAAAACTCCTACTTCGTAGATAACACTGACAAAGCATGTGAGTGAATGCTGGAACTATGAAATTAGCTTATATTTTATTATAATTATAACAATATTCTAAGGAATTGTGCATGAAATTAAATATAAAATAATTTTTAAAAATTAGAGGAAAAGACATAATACACAAATGGGATGAATATCATTAAAAAATAATCTTTGAGTTTTAAGATAAAGATAAAAAAATCATTTTTGTGAGAGAATATTTTTGTAAAACACCGACACTTTCATTGATATTTAATTTAATGATTATAAAACTTAATTATTAATTTTTAGTTATTTTTTCACTTTGAAGAGCTGAGAGTGTTTTTTTTATGTTTTGAATGTTCGTGTGCCAAATTTCATTAAGACAAGACAAATAACCATATATTTGTATAAAGGATATACAGGCATTAATATATATAAACGAACTTTAAATCATCTTTACATGCTACATTTCAATTCTTTAAAGTTAAAATTACATTTTTACGATCATTTTCTGTACTTCTTTATATACCCAACAATACTTTATTGCACATGAATCGTTCATTCCAAAACAGTCATTTTTGTGTCTTGTGTTCCCAAAATGCTTTCTTAGCCATTTCTTGCTATCTCTTCATTAATAGGACGTCAGTAAGTGTTTATTTTCTGCATTGATTAACAAATCCTTTACTCAAAAGGAAATAACGATGATTTCCTTACAATGCAGTACGTATTTTATGGATTTCCAATTCGAGGCTTTTCAAATAACCCTGAAATAGCTTAATCAGATGTTACTATATATAGATGTGCTTTTATGAATGGTTTGTCTTTTTTTATATATATATTTTGATCCCTTTTAGCGATGGAAATGGTTTTTGCCATCAATACAGTTATTGTTCGTTTCAATACTCCAAACTTTCCCTTTTCTATGATTCTATCTGCACGGAAGGCCGAACACATTTCTGGAATTCTGCATCATTCTTTGTCTTTGATTTCAGCTTCATATGAAACTTTTTGGTTCATTTTTTTTTCACGTACATGTGAGTGTTGTGCCCTTTCTAACCAAATAATATTTAATTTTAATTCGAAATTGCGTGTTAATTGCTTATAGGGCTAATTCAAGAGACAAAAAAAGCATTCAGGATTGGCACGAAAAATATTTTTAATTTCATTAAATGTAACTGAGAATATCTACCCTCAAACTATTATTAAAAATTTCAATAGCAAATAAAAAAAAATTACTTTAACATAAGAATTTTTTTTATTATTTTATAAAAAAAAGTGGATTGTCCCTTTTTAAGATCAGAAATCTAGAATTTAATCATCATAATTTAATGCTATGTCCCATTATAATAAATAAAAATCGCTTTAAACTATCTTACCTCGAATGAGAGTCTTTTTCAGACAATATAAGCTGTTGTAGTGAATAGCTTATAAGCCAGTTAGCAGCTACGATACACGAGCTATTGCTTTTGTATCATGGTCATGTTAATGGGCTGAGAACCACAAGGTACCAGGTTCTACCTCTCTCATATCAATCCCCGACACTGTTTTTACGCCTCCTAAGTCCGTGAATAATCCAAGTTCTTCTTATTGTAAAATATAAACAATTTCCTTTTTTCATCTATCCGCTCACCCCTATTTTGACTAAATAAAGACACCTTGATGCCTGTGCAAAAGCGAGGAGGTTCTAGATTCCGAAAATGAACAGTAATTATTCCTTTAATTCCTTGAAAAATGTCAAAAAGGGGTAATATTACAAATCCAAAATATATTTCAAAACAAAACTTCAAACGATTCATAAATTAAACGATTCATAGGAAATATTTCTGCTTCATTTCCTTTCCATGAGTTACAAATAGCATCTACAAACTGAATTTTCCAATTATATGAACACGTTGGTAAAGTGAAGGCATCGAATCAGAAATGACTAAAGATTTCTAGCGCTTGTGCTGGTTTGATTAAGAAACGAAATACTAGTTTACAGGGCTGATGGTTCTGGGAATAGAAAATCCCTTTTTTAATCTGAAATATTGAAAGAAGCAGATAGAATTTTCGTCAGTCTCAGCACTCAGAAAGAATTTTATTAATTTCTGAACCGCTATAAATAAACCGTGGGAAAAAGATTGGATTCGTTGATAAGAAGTTATTTTCAGTTATTTTTTGCATTTTTTAACACACACACACACACACACATATATATATACACAGACCTGAGTGGCAGAAATAAAAAGAAATTTCTGTTATTTTCTAATAATGTTTCTATTATTAATTAAGTTAAATATACTTTAGAATCAAACAACAGTAAATTAGCTTTGAAGTACTCTTTTCTCTAAAGTATTTGGACATGTAAACAGAAAATTAAGGAAATACATTGTTAAATGAATATAATGGTGTACTGTTTTAAAAATAGCACATAAATAAGTAGCACTAAAATAGTATCGCATCTAATGAATCTTGGTCGCTTACTGGCAAAGAAAGGTTGTGCAAATTAATGAAAGATTTGACCAGTGGTGGTCCAGCATTTGGAAAAGAGAAACCTTGTGATAAAAAAAATAGTATAAAAATACAGCTTTACCTTGAAATAGTCCAAAATTTAGTTTGAATTATCTGAAGGGTATTTTTGGTAACTATTAACTTATTCTTCTTTAATGATTGCCTTCCAGTAAGAGCAAAACAATATTTAAATAGAAGAATTTTTATCAATCGAAACCATAATCAAATAATAATGGACGAGAAAAAGTGGAGAAAAACAAATATTGAGAGCATAGTCCTTAGTATAGATATTCACGAAGGAAAATCAATCAAAAAATTATATTAATGAATGGAAATTTTATTAAAAAAATTGCCATTTTCGAAATAAATTTTTGTAATACCTACGTTCAAGTCATGCCAAACTCTCATAACAAGTTTTGAATTTTTCTTCACAAAAGCATCCGCAAAATGAAGAAGCATCGACTTCTAACTGAACAATAGTTGGGAATCAGAATCATTTTAGGAATCACAATGGATAACTATATCCATCTGTGAGAATTTCCCGAGCAAATTCAAACTTGATGCAATGTTTCGTGCAACAGACTGCTAACAACCAAAATATAATTTCTAAGGAATGTAGTTTCAAAACATCTTTTACACTTTGTATCGAATTTTAGGTTGCAAATTTTTATTTTTGTAACAAAAAAAAAATTATGTGTTTTTTTTTTTTTTTTGCTATTGCATAGTTTTATCTTTTGGCTATTATTTAACCTTAAACGGAAAGGAATAATGAAATAATTTAACACCACGAATAAAGCAGGAAAATATGCTATTAGACCCTCGCTTCCCTATGGATAAAAAATTGTTAAGGGACTGAGTTATCTCCGCTTCAATGAAGGGACGTACCTTCTACAAGAAGGGCTTAGCCGTGAATGTCAGCAATGCTGTTTCAATCGTTGGTCTTAGGTATGTAACTTCAGTTTCCCGCTATCTGTTGTTACAAAACCGAAATTTAAATAATTTCTGACACCTGTAAGAATGAGGGAAACTATAACGCTATTATGAAGTAATTTAAGGACACTAATTTCTGTTTCCAAAAGTGTTGATTTCAAAATAGGCTCAAATCATAATTTTTTAAAAAGTGACACTTATAAGAAAAACTCACAAACGAATATCTTCAAATTGTTAAAAGATATATCACTAAAATAATTGCCAAAATACAAAATCTGCCATAAAAGTAATTTCTTTTGAGAGTTTATTTTTTTAAATAGCAAAATAAAATTTTAAGTTCGTTTAAAATATCCATTGTGATCTTGCAATGAATTTAAATCGTGTTTTTAATATTTTAAATTGATATTATTCATTCTCCTTAATGAATGTGAATTGATTAAGTAGAGGAAAAAATGAGAAGCATACATACTTATTAACTGCAGACCTTCAAAATGTTGTTTTTTTAAAACTCTTTTGTTCCTAAAAACATAAAAAAAAAACGTCTGAAATATTATTTGTCAAGTCAGAATGTTTAGGCCTCGAGGCTCAGACAATACTTACCAAGTATGAGAATTGATGGTTAGATTTTATTTGTCATAAAGATCCATTTAAAGAACGATATTTATTACAATCAAAGCCAGAACTATCCTCAAGGTCACTGGGGATTTAAAGCTCCGTAATGTACAAGAAAAAAAAACAATTTTTAATCATTACATGTTACTTTGGATAATTTCATGAAATAGCCTATAAAACAATCAGGTTAATAAAAGGGTTTGAAATATTTCAATTTCAATATTTAGTATATATATATATATAGAAAGAGACAGAGAGAGAGAAAATTAAAGATGAAAAGAAGCAAAAATTGAATCTACTAACTGAAATAAGGAAAAAAATTGTGGATTCGTAATGACTTTTAATTGAAATATTTGATGACTATTTCAGATTTTGAAAATGTAATGGCTTTGAATATAAATGAAATAAATTGATGGGAAAAAAATTAAATATTGGTTACTTGGCAGCGATTTGTGTTAAATTTGTGTATAAATTTTTTACTCTTTTTATTATTTTGAAAAATATTTAATTCTCAAATTTAAAGAAAAATCGTCAAAGCTGCATAAATTTAAATGTAAAATCATGCCTATGAAGTTATCAGTATTACCTTATATTTGAAATGGAAGGCTCTAACTGACTTAAAATATTTTCAAGCTAGAGAGATAAATGTTTAAGATAAAATTTTGAATATAAAAAAAATGTTATAACATTAATGCGAATAAGAGCATTTAATTTTCAATGAAATGATATAAACTTAAATTTTAAAAATCTCGGCAATGGATCCAGTTAATTTTATATGTAGATTTATCGCATGAAAATAAATGTGATAAAAAATAAGAAACGATATTTACTCTATAAATGTAATGGATAAACCAATTAGTTCTGAAAGGAGTAATTAAAGAATGTTATAAAAATGTTCTGCATGTGCGGAAGTGTTGCAATTTATAAAACTATTATTAAAGTAAATTTGCAGCAAAATTTATGTTTATTTTATGAAGAAATCCTTTTAGATTTTTAAACCTCTATTTACGGGGTTTGAGAATCAAATAACAATATTTATCAAACGATAAGCTAAATTTAAGTCTTTTTCAGAGTTTATTAAAGGCAAAGAGAATAATCTATAAAAACGTTTTAATAATACATTTTTAAACACAGAGTTTTTGCAAATCATAAAAGCCTTAAAAATAAAATTTGTACCTTATTTTATGGATAAAATATTTTTTGTGGGATGATCAAATATTTTTATAATAAAATATGTTGATATTATCCGAAATTTATTTTATATGTAAAATAATTTCTATGCACATAATAGTAATATTTTCGAAATGATAAGCTACAAACAGTTTCTTCATTGTCGTTATAACAAGATACAAAATATCATGGAATCCTTAAACAGCTTAATTGTTTCAAGATAATTACATCAGTACAATATTTTTCGTAAGCGAAATTCATCGTCTAATCTAGTAATGAGAAAATTGCATAGCTAAATGGCTTAAAACAAAACAAAACAAAACCCCTCCATTATAACAAAAATGATTATAAATCTTCTCCAGTAAAAACGTCTTTATTGTAAAGTATATCTCAGCCACAGTGTATAAAATTAATTTACCTATTTTATCCTTTCTAAACAACCTGCACAGATAATAGTAACTATTCTTAGATGGTGATATCTTAGCACTCCAGGACAAAACTTAGTTTATTTAAAGCAAGTTGAAACTCATTAAGAAGCAGATTTATGAGTAATAAAATTGGAATTGAATTTTCTTAAGCTGTAAACGACTTTTATGATAGTAAAAATGTCATCAAATAAATATAAATAAATAATTAAACTAAAACAAAAGTCTGATCTTTTCTGTTTTTACACTATTTAAATTTTATCAGATCCATCCAAGAGGGAAAAGAGTGAAATGGACAGCAAAATTTATTATTATTATTATGATTCGAAACATTTGCTTTTTTGTGATTAGGTATTTATTCCTTTTATATTATCAAAGATTAATTCCTTCGTACGATAAGTCATTATGATACTAAATCACACCATATACGAAAGACGCTCAGTTAAGGTGGGTTTACTCTCGGCCAGTTATAAAATGGCCAGTAAGCAGCGCATGCGTAGAAAGGCTGAAAAATACTTTCCGGTCCATGGCAAGTACTTTTCGGACGGGACAACAATATGTCGCTGTATTATATTCTTTTCTTACTGTGCATGTGTTTGTAGAATTTGTTGTTGTTGTTTTTTTTGGTATGAAAAAAATTAATCACTTATCATAAATTAATTCCGATATCTTCTGCTTTTTGTTCTTTCTGATGCAAGGTTGTGCTGTTTTTTTTCATTTTATTTGCCATTTTTTTCTATAGTTATATAAATTTAGGTATGTTGACTTTTTATTTTTATTTTACCATGTTTCTTTGTGTAAATATCCATCATTTCAATATGATACGCAGTGAAAAAGAAAAATTTAGTGAGGCCAAAAGGGCAATTTATAGCCAGGCAAAGGAATGCCTGAATCTATCTTATGAAATTGTGGCAAACATAAATGAGTCCCTTTCTGTGCATACGCTGCCAATTTTCCGTCTTATAACTGGTCGAGTGTAAACTCAGCATTACATGGCATAACTGAATTCTTGATAGATTGCCACAAAATTTTGACAAAATAACCTTTTATCAAAAACTTTTGTGAAAGAGTTCATCTAACTTTTTGATTGGTCTACTACGTAGTTTAGTGGAACAAACTTCTAAAGAAAGAACAAATTATTTGTGGTAAATATGAAAAAAATCACATATAATCAGTTTATTTAATTTATTTGTCAGCAGGATAACAAAAAATTCTATTAAAATTTAAATTATACATTATTACTGTTGCGCATAGAGCATTAATAAATAAATTTTGAAGTTTCTCAAAGTTAAACAGACTTAAAATTACTTTATTATGCTTATAAAACAAGAATGATAGTAAAACATTTGAAAATGTTTCTAGAAACTGTTTATTAAGTTAAACATCGTCATTATAATTAATTCCTACATACAATTACAAAAAAGATAATAAATTTCTAAGTTAAATGCTCCAAAGGTTAGTCCAAACATTGCAAATATTTTTTACAGTTTATCTAAAACTTTAAAGTTATTAATTTTAAAGTTTTAATTGCCTTTCATGTACAATTTCGCAATGAAAAGTGTTGATAAATTTACCAGAACAAAGAGTCTTTGCTCGGGGCACACTTTTCAACAAGATTTATGAAATTTCGCCTCATAAGCAAAATAAATGACTGCATATTCTTTAAAGCATATCATTTTTAAAATTACAATCTTATCAAAGATGTTTTATGAGACACGAGAAGTGTTTCTTAGGATTGAAATGTCATATTTTTTTATTAATGGTGCTTCCAAATTCGAAAATTCATTCAATCTTCAGTTTACTACAGCTGCTATCTCTTTGAAAATAAATTAGTTTTCTAAGGCAGGTGACAATTAAAGATGATTCATAAGTGATAAAAATTCATGGTCGTTGGCCAATTGCAGCAAACTTCAGTCAAAAATGTAGAAGAAGGTAACTATTATTCATTTATTTTACTACTTCAGAAAGGAAAGACGGTTAAAATTTTACGAATTAGCCAAAACTGATGATAGCAAAGATGTCATTCACATTTTCTAGTCTTTCACTTAAGAGCTAACTTTTCTTTCAACTTCTGTATGTGATGTAATGAAGCGAAACAGTGCATTCTATTTTAGAATGTTAAGTAGCACTTTGTCATGGAAAGCTGCAGACGATAGAACATTAGCGTAGTGTATTTGCAAACCTGGTCATTTCTTCTTTATTTTAGAAACACTTTTCCTTTAAAGGTTTTAAATTCTTTTCTTAAATCAGAATCAACCAAGCTTAAAATGTGCTTGAAAATCAAAGTGGACTATGGTGAAATCGGCCATCACTAAATCCACAAAATAGTTGAATTCAGTCTTGAATTTAATATTTTATACAGTGCAATAAGGGTTAAATTTGCGTTACTTAATTAGTAAAGTTCCAAACAAGATGTAGAAAAACATTGAAGAAATGATTCCTCAAACATTAATGCAATAAAATGCAGAATCTAAAATTCATTTATTTAATAACTTTTAATGCTGCATTACTGAGTCTGTTTTGAATAGTAAATGAAGAAAAAACGTTTTTTTTTATAATATAATCTATAATTTTTAATGAGTTCGGCATCTTTATTCCATTTATTTAAATACTATAAAGATGATATCATAGATATAGAATAAATGGAAACACAAAATATATCACATATTAAAACATTTTAAAATGTAATGCAATATTAAGATTTGAAATTTATTGGAAAAATAACGTGTTTTGGGGAATGTATTTTTTAAAGAAAAATAACGTATAAATATTTTCACTCTCTTTTTAATGTGCTAGAGTCTTGAAATATATTCCCGATAACACACTTTGTAAACATTTTCGAACTTAATTATCTGGCAATAGATAAATTTTATTAAATATTTATTCCCTAAAAGTAGAACCATGTGCAAAAAATTTGTGCAAAAAGGAATTTCAAATTCCATAACATTTGTTATAATGAGTTGTGAACTAAAAGTTGAAAAATTAAAAATATTGCATTTTATTATAAGGATAAGAATGTGTTTGCAAAAACTGTTTTTATTGAATTTATCATGAATACATTTATATCCAATAACCTTTAAGAAATAGAATAAATACAACGGATAGCAATTCAAATAGTATCATATTTAATATAAAAAATGGGATAAATGAATCAACAGATATGAAGAAATCCTACGGAATGTCTATGAGACGACCTCGTAAATAATCTGCGAAACGAAATTTAACCAGATTTTCAGTAGCATAATATCTCAACCTAAAAATTAACTACCAGCATATATTTATAACGAGACACGTTAAGAAATATTTTGAACTATGCATCACAGTAGATCTTCAAGTCGTTAAAATAAGATTTTACTTTGAAGACGACGAGAAATATATCATTATTATTAAATTTTCGCTACCACTTTTGATTTTTCTAGTAGTGTTTATTTCGAGTAAATTCATGCTCTTTTTTTAACCCTTAACTGGGGAAGTGCGGTCTGTGAAACTGCTAGTGACGGATGCAACTCCCTGTTAGTGTCCCAGTGATAAACGAGGCTTAGCAGATGGCGCTAAAACTTGGGCCCCGAAATATCATCCAATTTACTGGTCCTATTATGAAGTAGTGCTCCAGACACTTTTAAATGAAGCAGAAAGGGATTTTAGTGATAAGGATAATTGTACAGAAGAGATTTTCAATGAAAGTTCGCATTCAACTGATTCTGATATGTATGTTCAAACATAATTCATTTTTCAAATGATAATGTATTTGAAAAAAATTTATAAAATGTATTAATATACCAAGAGATATATATACAGAATTTATAGTTTGATTTTTATACTCGTTACCTAACTTGTATGTTTAAAATGCCCTAGAAAACCTTGTTGTGAAAGTCACACAAGTCGATAAAAAAAGGGTCAATTTTATCCATTGTCATTTTGTTTTTAATTTTTGATAAAATTGTTGAATTTTACATTATATTTTCTTCTATATACCTTCATATACTGTAAAAATAAATATGATTTAAAAAGTAAAATTAATATGTTTTTTCGAGAATATTATTTATTGTAACATATACTTTGAGAAGAAAATGTATGTTCTAACGTATTTACTGTTTTCAATGATAATATATTTTGAAAAATTTCTAGAACATATCTATATATCAAGAAAAATATCTGCAAAATGTATTGGCAGTTTTTCACACTAATAAATTCATTAGAAAAATTAATTTGAGTGTAAATGAAATGCGGTCTGGTAGACCGCACTCCCCAGTTAACGCATACGCGGAAATTTCTTTATTTAATTTCTGGCAATTATTCTATATATATATAAAATAATAAATATATTTCAGAGCAAATATTAAAACACTAAACTATAAATTATTCTAAATTATTTTTGAAAGGAATAAGGAATAACATTATTACACGAAAAGAAGTATATACAGCATATCTGAAGTGATTGATTCAAACGTTAAAAAAAAATTTTGGAAGGAAGTTACAAATTGATTTCGCATTAATTGAACTAAATATTGCTTATAATAGCATTAAATGTTGTTTAACATTCTCATCTCTTCTAAATAATTACCGGCAGAAAGCACTCAGTTTCAAGAATCAGTTTTTTCTGAGTTTCAAGAAAAATCCTTCATTATCACAACAAAGTCATTCAAACTGATTAAAAATTGGCCAATTATCGTTATCGGTTGGTTTACACTTGGCCGGTTATAAGACGGCCAGTAAGACAACACATGCGGAGAAAGTGACTGATTTTATAAGATACATTCTGGCATTCTTTGCTTGGCTATAAATTGCCGTTTTGGTATCAAAGAAATTTTCTTTTTCACTGCGTATCGTATTAAAATGATGGTCATTTGCACAAAGAAACATGGTAAAATGAAAAAGAGAAGGTCTGCCTGCCTAAATTTGGAAACCTATATTAAAAAAATGGCAAATAAAATACACAACTTCCCAGCAAAAGGAACAAACAGTATGATAAGTAATCTATGATATATGATTAGTAAATCTATGATAAGTAATCAATATTTTTTAGGTAAAAAAAAATACCTCCAAATTCTGCAAACGCATGCGCAGTAAGAAAAAATAAATACAGTGACATGTTGTTGTTCCATCGGGACAAGTACATGCCATGGACCTAACAGCATTTTTCAACCTTTCCACGCATGCGCGGCCTTCCGGCAATCTTATAACTGGCCGAGTGTAAACCCACCTTAATGCTAGAAGATATTTATCGATTGTAATCAGCGTTTCATTGAATATATTATCTTTTTTGTCTAATTAAATCTTTATATCAAAATCGAAAGTTTATATTAAATGCTACCAAGCTGTAAATACATATTCGGGTTTCTTCACGGTAGAAAACTAATATATAGAAATATAGAACTATATATAGAACTAAATATAGAAACTAAATATAGCAATATACAGCAGAAGAGAAC
>JAPMOR010104084.1:275464-294823 GCA_026543865.1 Argiope aurantia | reverse complement strand
GACGATAAAGAGGATTTCACATTATTACTAGATTTCTATTCACAATTAAATGGGGGACTCGTTTCTTCTCGATTTGCTCGCCATATTTCACTTGTTTGCAATGACGCGTTTTTTATTAGGAGGCAAACTAGGCAGCCGCCTAGGGCCGCTAGGCTCTAAGAGGTTGTAATCAGGTCGATTAAAAATTGCTGTACTTATACAAAAATAAATTTGTAAAATATACAAATTCCATGAGTTATAAAATATTAGGATAATATTACAAATGAAATGAGTTATAAAGTATTAGGATAATATTTCAAATTCCATGAGTTCTAAAATATTAAAATAATATTAAAAATATCATGAGTTATAAAATACTAGGATAATAACAATATTTCCATGAGTCATAAAATATTAGAGTAATATTTTATAACTCAGTAAATAATGATTGAATTAAAATTTTTATAACTCATTAAATATCCCACGAGTTATAAATTATTAGGATAGTATTAGTAATTCCATGTGTTATAAAATATTAGGATAATATCAAAACTTTGTGAAGCATAATTGGTTTGAGTGAATCTTATTTATTTACTGTTATGATCACTTTTTTATTTGAATTTTTATAAACATCAAGAGTCTGTTTAAATCAGTCATGTGAACAAACATGGATGCCGCGTAATCATGAGTCATAAAAATATTAGTATTTATATAATTACAAAAAAGTGCTTAAAATGTAATATTTATATGAATGCTTAAAAAGAAAGTTTGAATTATCAGTTCATAAAAAAGAGCCATCATAGTGCGCCTCTCTTAAGGAAAATGTATAAATCCACACAAATTCTTACCAGAATAACTTTATGAAATAGTGAATAAATTTGAATACTCATTCTGACAAAATACGAATGCATTTTGCTGATTTTTTCCAAATTAAAATCATATCTGCAATTTTGATTTAAAAGCCACATAATAAATTTTACAGATATAATTCTTTTAGCTTTTAAGAGATCACGTTCAAATACAATAATATATAAACCTTCTTAGATAATGTCGATGTATTTTCCCAACATTAAATACAGGGGCATATAATTTTGATGACAAAAACAAACGCCAAATTTAATTTATTTTGACTTTTGCAGTTTTAAGTTTTGTTCGGGATGTTTGTCGTTAAGATTACATACCAAAGTACAAGCAAGATTAATTTTCATCTTAAATATTTGTTGACTCTCATAATCCCCTTGAAAAACAAAATTGATATATCTTTTGTGTAGCAAAATCCACACATGTAGAACATTTCATTTCAGTTAATATTCTCAATACACAAGGACAGATAGATAGACATATTTTCTGCTGGTACATTTTATAGACTTGCTACTACGCTACAACTATAATAATAAAACTATATGTTAAATTCCATTTATCTATTTACTTGAGGTTTTAAATCATCATTTTTACTTACGATTATGCAAATAGACATACAGTCCTTACTGAATTCGCTCAGTACTGATTACGGAAATTCAATTTTTGTATGAGGACAATGTACCAAATTTCATAACTATATTTTGTTCCATTATCTTCAATTTCGGTATGTGGACCACATACAAAATTTCATAACTACATATTATTCTATATTTTTCAATTTTTACATGAGGCTACATACCAAATTTCATAATAATATTTTGTTCCATAACTATATTTTGTTTTAACGAGTTGTCTTTTCTCCAATGCATGAACAGAATCAATTTCAAAAATGATTTTTAAGTGAAAGATTTAAAATTTTAATGAACTTTTAAATGCCTTAATTGCAATTTTTAAAACAATAAATTCCAATATTTTCGCAAACGAGGAAGAAAAACTTTAATAATTTTTTTTTCATTTAAATATAAGATCCACGAAACTATCGACAAATGCTTTCATCTTATCCTAGTTTTGTCGAAAGCTAATCTTGCATGAGCCTCTGCCTTTTTAAAACTTGTAAGGAGAACCGCCATCTTTTGTTATAAGAAGAAAGAAGGAGAAATTGAAATCTAAGGTAGCATCGTAAAATAATGGAGCCGAAAGATGACATCGGTAGAAATTATTTCGGAGAATAATGATGAAAGGAAAGATCGTGTTGAAATAAGGAGATAAAAGACGACGAAAGAGCAAATATATCACTCATTTCATGAATTTCATAATGAAAACGCATGATGAAAGTTGTTTTCACGCATTTCGCGTTTGCAATAGAATTCTGCACTGGCACTAAAGGTAATTAATTCTATTTTCGTTCAAGATGTGTGAGTGCGATTATTTTATACTAATTCATTTTCAGAAGGCGTCTGAAAGCAAATTACATTTCATGTATCATTTATTGAGAAAAAAAGAATTTTTGTGTCTGTTATTTATTGGAATGGAAGTTTCTTTTTATGTGAAGGCAATACATTACATTTATTTTCAAATCGCAAAAATGTATTTTTTCTTATTTATTATATTTTCTTGTGCATCTTTTAATGAGAAAGATGAATACTCTTTTTTTTTTGAGACATAATATTTCGTTTTTCGCATCCGATTTTATTTTAATTGCTTTTCAACGCAGACATGCAGAAAAATTTGAAGAAGATTAAAACTTCTTGTTCGAAGGCTCCTTGAATGATAATATTATTTGTTTGATTCATCTGTTTTAATATTATTTTTTAAAATATATTTTATATTACAGAAAAGGATAGTATGTACCCAAAAATGTGTTTATTAATGCCGCAATTCATCTTGTAAAGTGTAATAAAAAACAAATAAAAATGAATGTAATGTTACCAAAAAGAATGAAATGTAGTAGAATTAATGAGAAGCTGCAGGAAAATAAAATTTATATCTGAAATAATTAGTTGTTTAATTTTTTTATAGCTGAGAAAAATAGCTGTTGTTTAATGTGTTCTAAAATATATATTTACAAATATTTTTAAAATGCATTAAAATGAATGAATAGTTTTTAAAAAATAAACTTTATATCACTTTGAAAGTAAACTTATTAATTTTTCTAAATCGAATAGAATTAATTTCTTAAGTAATGATATAGACCGAAATTATCGAGGAAAAAACCATCATATTTTTTATATAAAAATTTAATTAAAAATTTGAAATCTTATTTCTTAATGAGAACATAATACAAGAAGTAATTACAATGGAAATTTGATGGGTCTATTTCCATTGGTCTGTCATGTGATGAAAAAACTTTGTCAAATCCAGTGACGGATTCAATCATTTATCGGCTCCAGTGCATATCGTTTGGTCAATATTTAATAAATAAGTTTTACGTTTCAACAAATTTTAAATTTAATCAACATATTGTGATTTAAGTCTGTTTGTTTTATTTTATCATCTTACGGTAAATATATTTTTTATTTATCCTTTATGATGCATGGTATGGAAAAACAATTGGTTAAATACTTGAAAAATTTAAATAGATAATGAATGAGTTAAAATATATAATTATTAGGACAAACTATAAGAAATAAGAAATTTTCAAAGAAATGGAACATAAAAACATCATCTAACAGGACTAAAATTTTAATAATGAAATATTTTATAGAATTCCAATTTTAATTGCTTCTTCATTAAAATATTTTAAAACTTCAATTTTTAATAGTCATACAATTCACTCATAATATTATAAAGGTCTTCAGCCATAACGTATTATGTATCTCTCTAATTTTCTATTAGCTCCCGTAGAATTTATGCTTTAAATTAAAGTAGAAATGATTAAACTGCAATAAATATAATATATATATATATACAGAAACGAAGCATTTTTTTAAAAAAAAAAGAGTACTGAAAAAAAGAGTCGCTGAGTATTTAAACCTTATGCCCATAAGCATTATGGCCATAAGCCCTAAAGAATATTTTTCTTAATTTATATAATATCTCAAGAAGTTTTCAACAAAATTTTCTCAGATTCATCATGAAGAAAACATATTAAGCCTTCAAAACCAAGTCCGTATCCGTTGTCAACAATCAGAACACAATGCGCATGCGTGAATTTTCAACGCTAATTAAGGTAACGCAAATGAGTGAATTTTCTACGCCAGTTGGGATAACGCTATAGAGATTCGAAATTTTTAATTTCCTTTATTTTGCTTTATTTTAATTCAAAAGTACTTTAGAATGAATCTGAAAGATCGGTTAATTAACAATTTTTAACTTTAAATGTATCAAACCTTAAGAAAATAAACAGAATCCTTTGAAATAATCTCCCGAAAATTTCTTAAGTCTATCCTCTGAAGCCTTACTCATTTGGCGGTGGGGAAATGAAGATTTTTTTGGTGGGAAAGTTTGTTTTTAATTAATAGTTAAAGAACCCCAACTCTGATTTTAAACAAATTCTAAAACCTTCCTAGTGATATACCTAATAATTTCCCAAAATTTCACGGCGATTGGATGTATGGTTTTTGAATCTATCGAGTACAGACAGACACACATTCATTTATATATATATATATATATATATCTAAAAATAACCAATTATATAAGTAAAAATTCTCAATACTTAAATAATTATCTCTCTTTTATATATATAAAAAAGTTATTTTAACATTGCATTTTATTCACTTTGTCATTGGTAGATAATGAATCACCCGATCCATCCATGGCATTTGAGGTTTGTTTTGCCAGTATTGTTTGAAATATTTAAGGAAAGTTATTATTAAGTCGTAGTAAGTATTTATATTGCACTTGACAGTGAAATAGTGATGAAAAAAAAAGTAATGACTAAAGAAAGTAAAGAAAGAAATGTAAACATTTAATTAATACAGAATTAACAGCAAATGAGTTAAACAATAATGTTTGTTAGTTCTACTTTTAGACACACCAATTATGGCAACACTAAGGAATAATTTTATTTATTTACCTTTGTTTACCTATTTCGAGTAACAGAAGTTTTTCTTTCTCGGCTAGCAATTGTCTGAATACCTAAGCAATACACGTATTAACCATGCACTGTTCTTTAAATAGTAATGAGGCGTCCAAGATACCAGGCGAAGAAAAAAAAATGCGAATTAAAACCGGACGAGAATCTGCCAATTTGAAAAGAAAAATTTATCGTGACGCTGCTACGTTGGTGGCAAAACGTGAAAAACTGAATCAATATTTAGATATTAGTGATAAAGAGCAAAGAATTTTCTTATTGTGGGGTTTTGAGTTTAAATAGGATGTAGCCCCTAATCTTATTTACAAAAAATATTTGTAAACAATAAACATTCTATAGTCAGTATCAAGGCAACCTCAAACGAACTGTCTTTCTATGCTCATCTTCTATAGTGAATAGAATATTTTTTATCATGTCCAAACGTGACATTGCTTTAAATTGTGGATTTGCGGGGTCAAGAAAAAAGAGTGGCCTAAGTGAAGATTAGTGTGCACCAGCTGTTTGTCGCCAATATTGCAACCCATCGGATCCCTCTTATAGCAACCGTACTGCTGTTTTGTTTACTACTTTTTGCAATGGTTGAGTTGTACATAAACTACAACTATATTATGAAAAATGTTAAATTAAAAATATTAAAAAAATATCGATTAAAGATTTTAATTTTGTTCTTTCTTATAATTAAAATTCATTAAATAAAGAAATTTAAGCTTATAATTAAAAGTTATTTTCTTCTTTCTTTTTTTTAATGTGAATACGAACAGAAAATATTGATTCTTTTGCAATTTTTAACTGTCAGTACGCGCTTTAAAAAAATCGTCTGCATTCTCACTTTAAAAGATAGCTGCAATGGAATTCTTCGCAGTTCTCGTAATTCTATTGGTGTTATAACGGTTGATTCCCTTCATAATTTGTTATGTCGGGAGTATTTCGAACCTGTAGAATGGATAAAGGGTGAGTTAAATATGCATATATATATATATTACGAGTTGATGAAGTTAGGAAAGGATGCTTGTTTGAAATTTTGTATTAAGGATGGTTTGATATCGAACCGGCAGAATGGATGAAGGATGAGAGGAATATATTTTTTTACGAGTTGATGAAGGTGGGAAAAGTATGTTTGTTCGAAATTTTATATGGAGAATGTTCCGATTGCTTATTTCTCCGTTTTTTTCTTTTCTCTTGGTTATGTATTGTTTCTGTTATCCACACAGTCTTTATGTTCAATGTGTTAGCGAAGCTACTAGGTTCCCGCTCCCGCTGCTAGCGAAGCCATAAGACATTTTTTTTTAAGTTAAAAAATTCTGCCCGGTGCCTTCTACAGATGCCGCAAAAACAATACTTATCAGTAAAAAGTCCTAATTAGATGGCGGGAAATAGTAACCGTAACTGTTCCGGAGAAGTATTTGTTTATTTTGTCCGCCATCTTTATTGGCGACTTCGCGTTGTTAGCGCAGCTGGGTGCACACTAAAATTCATTTTTACCAAAAGAGTAAGCAGCAATTAAAAAAATTGTAAATTTACATGAGATAAAGACATCAGACAACCTGGAAAGAAAGCAATAAGAGAAGGTGCAAGTGATTCTTGCTTTTTATAGCTCTTTTTATTTCATAGTTTATTCTAAATTTGAAACATATTCTTAAATTTGAAATAAAACTTGCCGCTAAAACTTCACAAAATTTTACTGTAGCAAGATATGTTTTCACCGATAGAGATTTTTGCTAATTTAAGAAAACACTTTTGGCGATGAGTTGGTTGGTTCTTTGGGTTAAATTGTTGTTAAAATTTAAACAAAATATTTTTTGTATAAATATGTCTTCTTTGCATAAATTCTCAGCGAAATATTTTTAAACAAATTTGGTAGGCATATGATTTGTTCTGTTACAAAAAGCCTTGGGCTGTGCATTTTTTAACTTTTCTGTCTATATGATATACATTTAACAATATCACAAGAAAGAACTACAACATTTAAAAATAGGCATACTTTAAAAAATTTCAACTTTGCCGAGTTCTGAGCTAATCAACATTTTCATTTTTTCAATAACATTTTGATAAAAATCACCATTTTTATCAAAAAATTCCTTATACTGAAATCTACTCAACATGGAAATTTAAAGTTAATCTTCATATAATCAACAATAAAAAAAAGCCAGTATGAAATATTAGTAGCCATAATAAAAAGGATTTAATTTTCAATTCAACAATAAAATATATTTATGTAAAATAAGCTTTAAAGCTTTTTAAAAAATTAATTAGATATAGAAAAAAAATGATAAAATAAAAAATTTGCATCGTTCGTAAGATATTTTTTTAATTTTAAGATATGTAAAAATCACTTTTATGGTGTAATAATTTTTGAAAGTAACTCCGAATAAATGCCAAAATTTTAAATAAATAGTAATTAAAATTAAAATTTAAAAAAACCGCTTCGAGACCTTCGCATACCAAGCCTCTAAAGCATAGTAATGATCAAAATTGTAGAAATCTTTTGGGAAAACCGCTATTTTGAAAATTTGAAGACGGTAATTTCAGTAATATCATAAAACAGGCGCCTCAATCTCAGGAGACACTCGAGCACAAGTCGAATCTGATTGGTTTATCAGATCAGTGAATTGAAAACCGCCAAATTCGTTTTCCGCCAATTTTACAGTACCAATTTTTATCTGCATATCATTGTTTCGTATTGCAAGGATAAGGAATAAACATGGAATTCAAATGTACGTTATGCGGCTCTGAAATTTATAAAAAAAGCAGTTATTTTAAACGCATTTTATAAAAAAAACAATTCATAATATTTTCTTTTCAAATATAGAAATAAGAGCTTCTCCCTGTGAAGTTTTTACCTTAAGTTTCGAACACATATATTAAAATGGATCCAGTGAGAGTTTTGTTGATCTGTGCATTTCATTTTTATTGAAAGACAACATTTATAAACCTAATAAACCTATATAATAACAGTTCATAATATTTCCTTTTCAAATATAGAAATGAGAGCACACTTAGAAACATGTAGCAGACCCTGATTTCTTCCATATCGGCTTTATTATAAAAAAAAGATGTGAGCGTAAAATTTTAATCAACTGAATTACAAAACAAAATACTACAGTACTGATATGTATTCCCAACTTAATTTCGCCAAAATACGCAACCAATTGCCAAAAGGAAAGATAATAGCCAACAGAAAATGTTCCATAAAGTATAGTTCGAAGTCATGTGGTCGAACTAACCAATCAGATTCGACTTGTGCTCGGGTGTCTCCTGAGATTGAGGCGCCTGTTATCATAAATTCTTTATTTACTGCTTTCAAAAGCAATTTAATCAAATTTTAATGCATTCAGTTACTGTTATTTTTTTAGGTTATAGATGAATAACCAAAAGAATGAAGCCCACTTTGATTTCGTTGATAAGACATAGTGCTACTTCAATTGAATGTAGTCAATGAGTATTTAAACTGCCAATAAGTTGGCCTCTTGTTATTAGCAAAATGCAGAAATTGACTACTCGTTTCGGAGCTGAAAAATCCCTTTTCTATAATTTTTGCAACTGCTATCATGTTGCGCACTACTTTTTTTGTTGTTGTTGTATTTTGCTATTTTGTAAATTCTCCAACGAAACAAATAACGTAAATAGTTGACTTGTCACCCAAAAATCGTTTTATATCTTTTATATCGCATGGATAAGGCTTTAGTTATAATAAAATTAGAACGAAAATTAGTGGAAATTTGACTAAGAGATGGTAATCCTAAGTTTTTGAAGAATTATAAAGAAATTCTGTCTCTAAAAGACTAAGGTAAAGGCAAGTAAAGGAGCAAAATAGTGCATTAAACAATTCTAGGTGTCTACGTGGTAGAAGAAAATCATCTGGAAATATTCAAAACGAAATGGCGTGTTGCATTCTGAAAGTGAGTGACTGGACCATTCAATCTAACTTGCAGAAATCTTGTCTAAATGCAAGATTTCTACGAAAAATGCCTTTCGTGAAGCCGAAACAAATCTTGATAAAGAGTAAACCAGACAGACTTTATATTAACTGGAAAGCAGAGGAATAGGGTTGTATGATTTTTAAATGAGGGAATCAAAATCTGTAGCAATATCATAAAATATTTAAAGATAACAATGACAAAAGATTTTCATGCTCATTGCATTACACATTTTGTTAAATATATGTATTGTTATCCGATTAAGAATTCTTGGTGGCTTTTCTCTTATTTATTTTTGCAATTCGACATTATCAGCACAAAGCATGGACGAAAAGCGCATAGCATTTAGGATAACGCATAGCATTTTACATTCAACCTTGCCTCTAACTAGAGCGAGCTGCGCTGAATTACACCAGTTAATTCCAGAATAGACATGGTAGAGAGAAAAAAAATGAAAAATTCTATCGCAAATTTCAAGTTATAATGTGAGGACATTATTACTTTTTGAGTTATTATTTGTCTTAATTAATTTAAGTCATTAACCAGTTTAAACCGGTTTGAAATAATCACGAGGCTTCTGTTTCTCTCTCTCTCTCTCTGTATATATATATATATATATATATATATATATATATATATATAAAAATTAAATTTTACATTTTTTCTAGCTGGCAGACAAAGTTTTGGAGCTCGACCGATTTTCAGATGAAAAAAATGTCAGATGTTTTTTTAAATATCAACGCGTGCGTAATCTGATAGTCTCGTGATTGTTTGAAACTGGTTTAAACTGATTAATGACTTAAATTAATTAAGACAATTCGTAAGAATTCAGAGAACATATAATTTGGAAATTAAGTTGTAATTTTAGTTGGCGATAAATCGCCAAATGTAACAACCTTCTGCATTATTTTCAAATAAACCTATTTTAATTAGTTGAAATTATCCCTGAAACAACAATCTTTATCGATTAAACAAACAATAGTTTAACTAGTTTGGTTTATTATTACAAAACGTTCCGTGAGTTAGGCAATAATACTGTGATTTCCAAGGGAAATACTACATTAGCAGAAGATATATGATGGAAAAACTATTCTTTGAAAGCCTGCTCCAAAATAAAACTACATTTGTTGTTTGGTTTATTTTTAGAAAACCTTGCGCGAGTTAGGCAATAACACTGTGATTTCCAAGGGAAATCTTTAGCAGAAGATAGATAATGGAAAAACTCTACTGTGAAAGCCGGTTCCAAAATAAAACTACATTAGCAGACGATAGATATTTCAAAAGCTATAGTGTGAATGCCGACTCCAAAATAAAAAAAAGGATAAATAGACAATTTGTTGCCTTCACATTTTGAGGCTTCAACAATCTGTTGCCTTGAGCCTGTTTGTTGTTTGAGGCTCCAAAAACCTCAAGCGAAAACAATATCATGTTTTCACGTGATAACAAGTTTTCTCTCTCTGAAACTCAGCTTAGAGCGTACATGCAGTGCCATCTATCAATAATATTAATTAGCCAATTTATCATAGGATTATTTACAAAAAATATTATAATTACAAATAACCGAATTCTATGAACAAATACCAAGTTAGTGTTAAGGTGGGTTTAAGATCAGCCAGTTATAAGTTTCCAGTAATTCACGCATGCGCAGAAAGGAGATTGAGCGTGCACCGAGAAAGCAGATAATTGCAAGTTCTTGTCTCGACGGGACTAATACTTGCTACTGTAGAGTTTCTGCGCATGCGTGAACAGCGCATGTAGGTTTTATAACAGCAAATGTAGGCAGAATTTCCATGATCAATGGGAATATAAATGATTAAAAATACATTAATGAAATGCTCATTTTCTAAATTGTTGTCTCTTCTACGTGTGATATTTTCCCAGATAATGAAGAATTTACCAATGTATGTATAAAAAAACTAGGTTCGAGACAACAATATTTCATTACTGGAATGGCCTGGGATTAGCCCTGACCATAACCCAATCGAAAATCTATGGACCCGGCTAAAGAAACTTACTATACTGAAGCAATCCACAATAAAACCTACTTAATTGAAACAATAATTCAATTATGGTATCATATTAATAACAGCCGATGAACTAAAAAGCATTGGGGAACTCCAAGGAATGGTGTTACAAGGCCGTAATTGATGTTGGAAGTTACCCAAGTGGTTATTAAATTCCATGAATGAGATTTTTTTTGCATATGTCATTAGAGCTATGATTCCTTTTTCATCTTCATGCTTTTCCACTACAATTATGGATCTTAATAATTGTTTTATAAGATTCGTGATTAAATTATCTTAAAAATTATGGATTAAATTATAAAAATTCCTTCACACAGTGAACAGAACATTTGTAAGAAAATTAGAATTACACATCTTTAATGTTTGATAAAATAACGGGATCATTAACACGAAGTTGTAACTAAAAAATTTAAATTAAATTAAATGCAATCAATTGTTTATCAGTAGGTCGCCAATGGTGGCTAGTAAAATATAGCAGCAAATGGATATTTCTTAGATGTACAGTACATTTTAATTAAGAGAACATTCTAATTAAAATCTAATTCTATATAAATAAATAAACTGGGAAAAATGAAAACTCTCTAAATTAATAATGTGACGATTTTATTAAAGGTTTAAAAAGTATTATTAACCAGTTTCCCATCTTTTACATTACCTTTACTTAATTATTATAGACTACATAAACACCGATTATCTGCTTAAAAGATTGCATATACAAACATGGCTGCAGTGCAACCTGAATTATGATAAATAAAAAGATACGTACTTTCATAAAGGTTGGAAAAATTAAATGAAAAATATTAAAATAAGTGATATATTGTTGAGTTAAAAATGTGCTGCAATATGAAACTAAATTAACACTAGTTTTGGTTTAAAATTCTTAAAAGCTGGCGCATATAATAATATGCACGGACTAGGGTTGTAAAATACCTAATTCGCCACTCACAGTAAGCTCGGATTCATCCATTTATCTTATTTGATTTTTGAATTATTATTTAATTTTTATACGGTAAGAATATTTTTTCCTTAATATATATATCTTATGCAAGAAAGAAACTTTTCATCCTGCCATAACAACTAAAATGCAAAATAACCAATTGTAGTTGTCTCTCTCAACTTTTCCACATACTCTAATAAACTTTTCATGCCATGGAACGCCTTGCATACCATTGGCATAAATAGTTACTAAATGTTAACCTTTGGCGAGAATCTAGACATTTTTACCGAATCCATCGTGTCATCCTTGGCGAGTTATTTGGCGATTATTTCTTGGCATGCGATTTCTAGTATCTAAAAATAGAATGTGTGCTTTAGATATGATTTTCTCAACTGGTTAAAACAAGGATTTGCAACAAAACTGCCCTTGTAATGATAAATCACATATTTAAGTCGCTATGTTTTTGAGTTATTGCTTTTATAGGATTCTGGAAAAACAGGTCAACAGGCGGTCAAACTCTTGTTGAATTTGGCACAAAGTATCCTATACAATAGATGTTAAATCTGAGTACCGAATTTTTTTCCATAAGCTACCTTCATTTTGTAGCTATTATGTCAACTTAAATTCGAACAGTCGGAAATACGAACTTCCTCTGAACAGATTTTACTCAAAATTTGATCAAAATCTGCACATTTGACGTAAAGACCGTATACCAAATTTCACCTGTTTAGTTCAAAGAGGTCTAAAATCCGGAGATTTGTAAAATCTGGAGTTCTAATTTTTTTGAGATTACTATACTTTTTTTTTTGTATTAAGTATACAAGAAGGTAATAAAAGACAAATTTTGTAACAAATAAATTTAAAACAACGCAAAACAAAATAGTCCGCAGCGCGAAATCATTAAATTCTTTTATTATATTGGATGAAAGTTGTATCATATATTTCCTTTTTATTTATTTATTTTTTTAGAAAAAAATTAAAAAGTACACAATACTTTTTTTCCAAGGCTCATTTAATGTCTTCCGTATCGTATTTCTTTCACGACCTTTGCTATTAACTCCAGAGCTTTGTTAACCGGAACAAATCCGCTACGCAGTCTAGAAATGTTTCGAATAAAATCATTCTAAAGAAATGACTTTTTATAGCTCCTCTTATCTCTGAATACTTTTGAGATATGTGTGGAATGTGCAATTAGTACGTGTCTGTAGTGGCAATGCTTAATTTAGAATCTATTCAGAATATCCGATGTAATACAACCCTTTTGTTCAATAAACATTTAATATGGAAACTCGTTTCGATCGCGCTTTATACTTTTGCTATTCGATGTTTCCTTGATTTTATCTGGCAAAGTTTTATTACTCTGTTGCTTTTTCCGGCTTATTTCCATATTCCTTAACTCTTTTTTACTTTATTGTTACGGAAAGTTTCGTTCTTTTCTAACTCTGCTAAACATTATTTTTATCCCAATTAATAAGAATTAATTTCAAGGAAACAGACAAAATTTAATACTTGTATTTATTGTAGTTGCATCTCACGAGGATTGGATTTCTTCCAAGGGCTCCAGATAGGTATGTTTGTTTCTTTCTTTCTCTCTTATTTCTTTATAATCTGATTCATTTAAAAATGCTTGTAAAATTATTGAAAATTCAATATATTTTTATTAGCATGGATATTTTACGATATTTCCACAATATAGTTCGATATTCAAAATTCGCGCGATAATGGTGGAGATTTTATGAAATAAAAAGAGTAGAATTGGATGGAAATGTTGAAATTTTCATTTCGCTATAATTTCCTTAATATTAAAGCAAAATAAATAAAATTAGCCAAATTAGTGCCTTATTCAGATGAATTTAAAGTTTTTCAAGTTTGATGTATTCAAAGTTTTTCGATAATATCTTAAAAGCTAGGGGCTGAAAAGTGATTTTCAAGACCTAACCTAGATGAAAAAGGAATCTACATTTGCTTTCCAGCTTGCCGAGAGGAATTTTTGTATCTAGGTAAGTATTTAAAAAAAACACTATCTGGATTAGATAGAGGGCGTCTTTTGATAACGGTATTGTTGGATTTAAAAGTTATTTATTTACAGTTTTGACAAAAAAAGAACACGCGAATGCATATCGGCGTGGGTATCGATTTGGTCATTTCTCCACGATCCAAAATTGCGATGTCCCTCATGAAATAGCCATTGAGTTGCTTCGAAGTGAAATGCAAATATAATTGAACTAAACCTACTTCTTTGCTCTCATGAGCCAACTCGAAAGCTAAGGATGAGAAATGATGTTATATAATTTCCTTAAGATGCATTATCACGCATTCTACGAATTCATTTTTCCATAGTTAAATGTTTCAATATAATTTTTTTTTAAATTATCCATCATTAGCTCTATGGTTATTCTGAATGCTACCTAGCTCTTAAAAATTGATCAATGATAAAATAAGCACTACAAATATCTACATTTCCTTCGTTTCCGAAATAATTTTTGAGTTGCAAGCAAAAAACATTTCAAAACATTTAAATTATATAGATAATACATAAAAACATTTCTCTTTTACTTTCAAAAGCAAACGGTAACATCAAATGTTATTTATTAGTATGCCTTTTTATGTCTGTTTTATGTTAACAAATAACACCGCATCAACAAGTATTCACAAACCTGCTCATGAGGTTGATTCCTTTAATCAATTTTTGAAGTAATGTCTTATAAAGCAGAATATTTTAGAGAAAACTCAAATATGAATAAAATAAATAACTATAAATTTTTTCAACATTTTTCAGTAGACTAGAGGAAATATCCAGCTATTATTTTATTCAAAAGAAAAATTTCTGGATATAAATTGACGATTTTAGCAATATTTTCTAGAGGAGGCATTTTTTTATTTAAATCATTATTATATAGAAGAATATATTTTTAATCTGTTTATATGAAATTATTATTATTTTTTTATTTATATTTATGTTTAATTTTGAAACTATTTTTACAAAAAATTAGTTATTTCTTTTTAAGTTTTTTCTAAATTTGACATTTTTTAATTTGAAAAATGAAGAAGCTAATAAAAGCTGTTTATTTCAAAAAATGAATAAATAAAAGCTGTTTATTTCAAAATATTATATTAGATGTACCATCAGTAGCAGTCCATTAACTTATAGGAAATCATTCGTATTATAAATATTTTAATGTTATTTTTACAATTTGTATGATGCCACATTATATTTATTAAAAATTCCCTTTTTTGAAAACTTACAAGTTTTATATATTTTTGAAAAATGTGAAATCGGTGATATAAGAATTATTCTATTTTATATTCTTAAACGTTTGAAATTAATATTGAAATAATATTGCTTGATTTGAAATGTTTATTTAAATAATCTTAACCAAGTAAAATCAAATAAATTTCAAAACACAATATCACTTTATTTTTAAAACAATTGATTATAAAAAAATTGAATAGCAGTTTAAAAAAACTGTTATTTTCAATATTTCAGTAAGCTCTCTATATTGTTTATTTAAAATCTAGATACAAATTGGACGTAACCACAAATAATCACTATTGTTTTCATATCACGCATTATATTGGTTTGTTTTTTATTGTTTTTTATTCGTTAACCAGTCCCTTTTTTGCATTAAATGATTCATGCCTTTTATTTGCATTAATCAGTGTTTAATCCACCAATTAAACAACTTTCTCATAATTGTTTCCTCTGCAAAATATGTTTTAATCACTTTTCGACGTATATATCATACTATTGCTATTTTTTTCATACTATTTTAGAACTACGCCCGTTCTGTCTACTGTATGATGCATTTCACTACTTTTCTATTTATAACTTTATGCATCCAAATGTACCACAGAAAAATGCTCAGTGCTTAAAATTAAACTCGCTTTAAAAAAGTTTCAATATTGCTTAATTCTGAAGTTAAACTTCATTGTAAACACAAAAATTAAAAACATTTGTTAAAAACATACCTGACACTGGAATTACTTTATTTACAAATTGCAAAGATATTAATCATACCTATATTAAATTGAATTTTTCTTTTAATGTTTAATAATGAAAGAAAATTACGCGATTAAGCATATAATGGAGCCATTAAAAATTTAATAGACATTCAAAACAATAAATTTTTTTAAATATAACTAAAAAATATAGTTAATAAAATATAAAGATATAATTAAAATAATATAATTAATTTAAAATATAATCAACGTGTTATTTATCTTTTTCCGTGAATAAAATTTATAAAAAAATTCTTTCCAATTGTGCATTTAAATTTCCACACTTGGTTGCTTTAGGTAAAAATAGCCTAAAGCGCCAACAAACACACTGACAGATATACACATATACTTTCTAATTTTTTTATTCAAAATAGAAATGGCTTAAATATTATTCAATAAATAATGGTTAATAACTGGTTGCCTGGCTGTAAATACTTATAGAGACACATCCTATAATTTCTGTATATTTATCACTATATAAACTTTGATGTGCATTTGATGATTTATATAATCAAATATATGTTAAGTAACGTAACAATTTTAATAATTAATGTACCAACTAAAATGATAAAAAAATATGCAAAATTCCCTCTATAAAATATTATACATATATTAATAACTATAAAATTTTTTGGGACTGAACCATAATGTAGCAATGTTTTCGGATTCTATATAGAATCGGATTTATAGAATTTTAAAATTTCTAATTTCTTTCTAGGTGCTCTTGAGAAAAAAGAAAAACGGGAAGAATTTTTTTTTCTTTTATTTAAAATTGTTTATAATAATTTTTTAATGCATCGTTTTTAAATGATACCAAAGAGTATATTTAACCCCTTCTGTTTTTTTAATTACCTATTTATACTGCGAATTATCGATATTAGAAAATTCCTGCAATGATTAAAATATAACAAAATACCATTTTAATTACTTTTTCATAGCTATCTCAAGTTAATAAAAGTATTTTTGATTTGATTTTATTTTTTAAGTGAAAGATTGAAATATCGTCTGCAATTATTTTTTTTCTCCAAAAGAACAATTCTTAAATTCTCGAACTTACCTGAAAAAAAGCCAAAGACAGTCCTCAATCAAGGAATTTCTGTTGTTCAAAATATTGCCTGTCTGTTGTAAGTTATACCTTTTTTGCAGAAACACATTTGCCTGTCACATTAGAAGCACAATAAAACGTTGGATTATCTCACAGAGACTCGCTCCGGACTCCAGCGGAACCGCGTTGTGTCTCTTCGTGAAATGACAGCGCTTCTTTTCTCTTTCGCTCGCCGGTGCAATGCTCGCTTCTGATTGGTTCGCCGCCTCTGAAGCGCAGTGAAACTGAATAACCAAAAACCGAAAGAATATTATTTGGGCGAGAAAACGGTTTCGGGCTGTCTTCTCCCAGAAAGTATTCTGTGTCTGGGTCCGATGTTTATCCTGGTATCTTTTACTATTCCAGACTTGAATCAGAAATATAAGCCATTTCTTATAGACCAGGCAGTATAGGAATGAGTTTTATTTGACAATATTCTTAGATGAATGTCTGAAATACAGAATTATGCCTTAATAGAAACTATAAGAAGAATCATTGAATATGTAATTATTAAAAGAATTCATTTCATATTAAAATGAATTTGAATTAAAGTCTATTGCAAAATTGTATCGTACCATCTTTCCAAAGATTAATCAATCAATAAATGGAACAATACTAAATCTAATAAACATAAAATTAATGAAATTTTAATTGAAAGTAAATTTGGGATAGTTTCTATGATTCTGTTTCACATTTTTATAAAACCTTTATAATTTTTCTATTGTAAATAATTCATGAATCACCTTGTGATACATATTTGAACAGTGATTGGATTAAATGTAAAGAATGCAAATATTTCACAAGCAAGTTTTCAGAAAGTATAGTTTACCAGATTCTTTAGTATTTATTCTGATTATTTCTAGAAGTTTATCCTTTTCCAAGCTTACTATAGCGCAATATGTAACGAAGTCATTTGTAAACAACACTTTTGGAAGAAGAATATTTAAAGTAAAGATAGAATTCACAATTTTCGTAATATTTATTATGATATATTATATAACTTAAAAGAAACTGATTTTTTAAAGAAAAATATTCAAGACATCAATTTATTAGAGGATTAGAGATAAAATTTTGGGAATATAAAAATCTCGATAATGGAATTATAAAATATACTTTTAGAGGAAAATGAGAATTAAGAATTTATTTCAATTGTTTTAAACTAGTCACCTTTTTTGACCAGTTGGTTTGGTAGCGATTTCTATTGTATTTAACTTCTATTAAATGTAACCGATTTAACTCCATGTACTTTGTTTCAAATTTTTAAATTATTGTTACTCAATGTTTTATTCAATATTTATTTAAACATTTATAATGGAAATCAATCCCATTCCTTCACTGCCTTATTAAAAGCACAAAGATGCATTCTATCTAACTTTTAAATTCTCTGGTACTGTAACTTCATTTTTTTTAATTCGTTTTGTAAGCTACGCAGAATATTTTTTCTTACACTTCGATAATGAAAGAAAATCAGACTATAACAAATATGATGATACAATGAATGATACGATGAAATACAGAACAACAACACAATGTACTACAAAAAATTAGAAAAAATATTTTAAATTGCCAAAATCCAGGAAATATTTGTACGATTATTAAATCGGCATCATTAAAAAGACTTTTTTTAAATAGTGTAAAATATATTTTTATGCAATAATTGCTTTGAAAATTATTGCAGAAAATTCCGATATTCAGCTTAGTTTCTAATTAATTGAATTCATATTTAAATATCAAAATCACATTTCCACTCAGCAAGATATATATGGGCCAAATTTGGTAACTGTCGATTCAAACGGTTTGGCCTATAGTGCGCCAGCATGCGCTCATAGACTTTATTCTTATTAGAGATAAAGTGTTTTTAATAGAGGTACAGTCGTAAGGAAACAAACATTAGGGGTGATATAAAGTTGCAAATAATACATTCAAAATGGCGACTTTCCTACTAATTCAGTAAGAAATATGTTGCATTATTATTTAATCAATCTTTTCACACCTTCTTCTACATTTCTATACTATTAAGTTACAAATATAAGAGAATTCCTCACGCTTTTTGGTTGTTAAATATCATTTCAAGTATATTTATTTTGATTATGTTTTAATATTTATATGCATTTACAAATGAATTATATATGAATTCTTTTATTTACGAATATCCAAATATTCACTGAAGAAGAATGTATTATGTGTTACCATTATTTAAGAAAATTAATTAAAATGCTTCTTCATCATAAAGATCAATGATTTGTTATTTTTTAAAAAATTTTAATATTTGAAACACTTATTACAAAATTTTTTCTTTTTCTTTTAAAAAGAGATTAAATTTTAAAAGTCTTTACAAATGGATTATTTCAAACATTTTTTTAGTATTCTGAATTATGGCTGCTTTAGATTTGTCCTGATAATCGCTATATTGTCTAGTATTTCTTAACGAACTGGAAGATGTGGTATGTGGTTGTCTAGACAGGTTGTAATCCTGCTAACAATATCTCAGATCAGATTACCAGAGACTATCTAACGATAGA
>JAPMOR010104084.1:241659-275364 GCA_026543865.1 Argiope aurantia | reverse complement strand
AGATGAGGTGAATGAAGTAAGACCAATGGAAATGGACGCACTCAAGATTTTATTACATACTCTAACTGATCGAGAAACTACTTATATACATTTAAGGAAGAATTTATTTCCAGACTTTGAAATCTCGCAGAAAATTGGGAACTTAAATTTACATAGATAACATAGATTTGCATAATTAACATAACTTTGACATAAGCAAATTGAAATGAAAATGTCACATTTTTTTTTTTGGCAACTTGCCTTGCTTGTGTTGGAACCTTCCGTTAATCTATTTAAATCTGCGTTTCAACAGAAATCCAATAATAAAATAAAATAAAAGTATTGAACGGCCATATTAGCAGGCATCGGCTCATTAATGTTTGCTACAATTCAGCATAAAGAATATGATAAACTATGAGTTTTGGGATTTTATAAGTACTTAATGTTCAGTAACATTGAAATCAAAGCTAATATTTAAAATTGGATTGAAACAAATAAGGATCTACTAACAAGAAAAAAAATGTATTGATGAATACAAAATAAAAAATTAATTTTCAATAGATATCAAAAACACTTGTATGTTCTAAATGCATGCTTATGTAAAATGAATTATTATTATATAATGAAAATTATTATTGAGGCTCTCATACATTAGTAGCATATATAAAAAAACATACCAAAAGTGAGGTTTGAATAAAGGCTAAAAGAACGAAATTCTTATATAAAGATATGAGTTTTCGTCGATTTGTACTGAGCGTTATAGCCTTGAATAATTGTAGCCCTTTAAACGTTTGGAAAGAGTTATCATTATCTTTAATTTTAAATATTTATTATATTTTTTCTTTTCTTTAAAGACTATTAAGTTCTTAAAATTCTTAAAAAATATATTATCTAAAATAATTTTTAATATTTTAAAGCATAGCTGTTTCAAAATCCTCACCAAATACTCTACATTGTTTAGCATCTCCTATTGAATGAAACGCCATCCATTTATATTGAACACCATAACTGGGTTACATTCAGGATTACTGCCATTCTTTAAGATTTTTAATTGATCTGTAATGAAGTCTACAAACATGGATGGAATGAAGAAGCAGTCTCATGTAAATAATTTCTAATACAAAATGGCTGTAAAGTATTTGATACTTATTTATTAAAAATCTTTCAGCCAAATGTAACTAGGACCAGAAATGAACTTCCCCTGCCCTACTTGAGCATCCGGGTAATATGAATAATTGTGAGTAAAACCATGACTGAGACTCCAGATGTATTGATCGACCACTGCCAAGCTTCTCATACACGATTTATGTTCCATTATTTTCAGTGGATGTGATTTGATCCTAAAACATTCCTATGTCCACTAAGAAATTTGTTCATTTATACGGTAACTTCGTATCCACTTAGTTGTGGGGCCCTCTGGTGAGGAACTCTCTCGCAAAAAAAATTGATCTGTTTACAATTTTAATTATAGGGAAATGTGAAAATAAAGATCCAGTTTCTACCATCATCAGCATTCAGTTGCTATATACCCAATTGCTTTAGTCAATTAGTTAAAAAAATTTAAAAAATTACAATTTCTACTGCAAATTTTATTTTCATCAGTTGTGTTGTTAAAATTTATGGTTCCATGAGTCTATCTCCTAGGTGTTTTACAAATATTGCGCTTTTTTGATTACATGTTTTACCACAGAATGTAGCAATTCAAAGTTGATTTTTAGGACTTCCAGTATTATGTGGTCTTTCAGTGTTGCTAGAGTGTTAATATTCTCTTCATAAGTTCCACTTTTAAATGACCTCAGAAAGAAAATTCGCATGGAATAAAGTACGGAAAACATGACCGTTGATTGCGAAGTAATGTATGGTCAATTTATCTGTTCAAGATTGCTAATCACATTATCAAATTTGAGGAAGTACTTCATTTTGTATAAATATAATAGAGTGTAGATAACCATTCCGGAATAAACAAAATATAGAACCATTGTTCTTTATCTAGAGGAAGAAGTACTGCGTATGCTTATGAAGAAGAAGAAATATTTGTACTGTGCTCTTTAATAAAATGCAGCTAAGTGAAGAGCACCACATAGCAGTTGGCAGAAAAAAAAACTAATTTCTTTAGGCACAAATAGAAACCACATTGTTGGGGTAGTACAGTGTCTGAATTTGGTTACATATAGTTGAAAAAGAATATTTTACAATCGAGTTACATTATGTTATTTAGTCCCTCTATAATATTTCTTTTGCCAATGGTATCTCCATTGGATTATAGTAAATTTTGCATTATTCGTTCCGTTTCAATGATATTTCCACTAGAAACATCCTTTCTTTCATTATTTTAGCTTTCTTCGGAGAGAAAATAACAGTATAAAAATGTTGTTATTGGTTAAAAAATTTTCTCTAAACATTATTAGTTTGAACCTTTCAAAATGTTTTTAGTTATATAAAAAAAACATATTTTTCCTTGCGTGCAAATGGCCTAACTTTTAATTGATTAAAACGCCTAATTAAAATTTCGAAAATATAGCTCCGAAGTGCTCGTTTTTGCCCTTCAAAGTATATATCAGCCAAGTTTGGCAGCTGTAGGTACCAAAACGGACTGCTTTTAGACACACTTTCAACTTTATTGCTAATTGCCTCAGTCAACAAGCTAGTTCGTCAGGAATATTGGTTACATTTGTTTTGAGATAAATCCTGTAGATTACAACTTCATGTTCATGATTCCGATTCTGGTTTTAAAGCCGTTTTTTTAGTTATCTTATTAAAGTTCTTTTTATCATGTACATGAACTTTCTAAAACAGACAGTCTCAGAGCATTATAGCGCTATTAAAAACATAAATATCTGGTTGGTCTATCTTCTAAATTTAGCTGTACTGTAGCTTCATTGTTCTATTTCTATTGCAAACGACACAGATGTTACACGATCCTTCCACTTCTTCTTTCAGCAGTTGATGAAAATTACGGGATTAAATATTTGATTTTGCTGAAACAATTAACTTCAGGTTTTGGTGAACCTTGAACTTCTGTGCCACGATATAATCTATTGCGAAAACAGACAAACATATTTTTAAAACATTACCAAATGCAGCAAAGCTTTTCACGATTAAAAAAGTGGTATCATTAGGTATATTTGTTCCAATTGTGGCCTGCATAGTACCAAAACATGCACATATAAACACAGATTTGTGCTTATTATTAGTGAAGATTAATGAAGAGAAATCAGATTACTAATGAAAATTATTTACATTAGTTTCTAAATATTTTTTCAAAAACGAAACTCTTTACTTATACTCTAATATAAGGATGAGAATTGTTTTCAACTTTAAGAAAGTCACAGCAAAAGTTAATGTTTTGGGGCTTTTCTTGATAAATGCGAAAACAAAAGAGCTGACGTAGTTGGTCTGGAGATTAAAGCTTCTTATGGAAGAACCTTGGAATCTGAAGACTGAAAATTCTTCTTCATAAATTTTAAAGCAATTTTGCGACAAAATAACAAAAGAAACCTTAGTGAATAAATCATTTGTTATTTATATATATATTTCCTTTTTCTCATAACAAATCTTGAGCAGTCAATTAATGTAATAAAGAATTCTTGTATAACTGGTAAAAGCTGAAACCAAAAATTACGAATGAAATTGAATTAATGAACCAATAATGACAAATTAACTGTTCGTTACTTTAATGAAGGGACGTCACTTTCAGATGGTGCTATTAGCTTATTTGTGGTTTCATATTTTTTATTTAATAATCTAGCGTCAACAAGAATCACGGGAATATCGTTTGGTTTTCTTTAAATTTACTTTTTCCAGTTTAACCAGTTAACTGCATACGACATGTATACACGTCAGTCCATATCTTCCTTTAACGTCGTCAATGCGTAATTTTTTATCTAATGAAGATGAAATCTCCTTTTGCTTTATTATGATTATTGCAAAATATATTATGCAGTCAATTGTATTGCATACGACAAGTATATGTATCATCTCTTGATTTTAAAAAGAGGTATTTGAGGGACTTAAAAAATCAATTCCGCAGTTAAGTTGTAATTTTAAGTTGTGTTAATTATCACACACTGTTAAGACATAACTTATGTTTATTCTTTAGTAACTTTTTCTACAATATCCAAATCTATTTATTAATTTTTATCAATTCCCTTTCCTTTAGGCCACGGTGGCCTGGTGGTAAGTTCTCGGCTTCGGAACCGGAGGGTTTCAGGTTCGAGACCCGATTCCACCGAAGAACCGTCGTGTAAGGGGGTCTGTTGCACGTTAAATCCGTCCTGGCCAAACGTCCTCCAGCTGGTGTGGTGTGGTGTGGAGTGGAGAGGGGGGTACCAGCTCAGGTGTCGTCCTCGTCATCTGATCGCGGTTCAAAAATAGCCCAAGTGTTGCTTCAAACGGGACGTTAATATAACTAAACCAAACCAAACTGCACTCTTACAATTTGTAATCGTTTTAAAAAGATTTCTAAACATAATGTAAATAGTTGTATATAAGTTAAATCGTTACTTTATATTCACTGGATTTTACAACGCATATTTTCTATTGTGCGCATTCTATCAAAGAAGTAATCTTGCTCATATTTTGGTACAACAATCGATTCTGTAGAATATTCGGAAAGATTTCTTCATTATATATGTCTGAATTTGTAGACAATATGCTAATCGATAAACATTATCATGTTAAAATCCTATAAGGAAGAAAAAAAGTATATTGTTGAGTATTCCATGTTCTATTTCCTTAAAGAAATGCTATGGATTATTGAATAATATTTCTAACCTTATTTCTATTCTTATCCAAAAGAAACATGTAGCAAAAAACAGAAAATTAATTTAATAAATAAAATTTTGAAAACTATTTTTATTTTACAATTTTTAGATTCGTTTTCATTTAATTCGTTTTTAAATACATACTGCTAACATATACAACATAGTATGCGAAATTGTACTCAGGGATTCCCATTTAGTATCCAACTTTTTCGGAGAATAACTGCCATAAATATTATTCGAGAGATTTCTAATCAATTTTTTATTCAGAATATTATCTATTTAGTTATTAGTTTTTTTCTTAATTACCCTCATGGTCTCAGGCCCATTAAAAAATAAATTTAACATTTTCAACAGTTTGAGTAGCAACGCATTTTCATGTAAACGCAGTCACTAAAACACTATTGTTAGTTTATAATTTTAAAACGAAGCATAATTTTGAAATTGAAATAGCATTATATCAGTGACATAACGATCTAAATATAAGATGGTTAGATGAAGATGTTCCAAAATCCTGTCTTAGAGGACGTCATGGAGACTAAATATTAGTATGTTTCTGCCATTTTTGAAAATTAAAAATGATAAAAAGGCCATAACATAAAATTATTTTTACTTAGTTTTGCTAGGCCATTGATGACTAAAAAGAAAGAACTAATCATATAATAGCCCTCTTTACTCTCACTACATCGATATTCAAAATCAATCATTTTCTTTCACAGAGTTCTTTTCTTAGTTTATTCTTATATTTTCAAACAGAAATATAAGATGTTTCTGTTTGGGTAGCAAGTGTGGGTGTGTAGTAAAATAAATCTAATATGTTTCAGATGAACACATTGTATAATGGATAGTAAAGCTTTATTCAACAACAAAAGCACAAAGAATGCAAGTAGAAAGGACGCACCACGATCATTACTCCAAAAAAAATTTATAAATCTCACTAACAGTCTCCGCAGGATATTAAATATTCTAGAAGCATCTTCATTCAGATCTCATGCTCTCATAGGTAACGTCATAATTCTTGTACTTTCTATAACCTTCATTTTTGTCGTAAAGGCAGGGAGTTCTTTGGTCAGGCATCCTTTCATCATCCATTAAATACCTGTAAAGCTACCTTCTTTCCTATGATACTAACTGCGCAAGGAAGTAATACTACAGATGCGAAAAATATTATAACTGCTATAAATTTCTGTTCACAGAATAAATTCTTAAAACGATACCACATTCATGTCCATATGAATTTAAAATTATCCCGAATAAAGTGTGTTATAATAATCCAATAGATTTTGTATCATCCTACATCTACTGAGTCAGGATATTCAAGGTACATTTTTATATTACGCTACGATCTCATATTCTTATAGATATATTGCCATAATTCTTGTATTTTTTAGAACAATATTTTTTGTGGCTAAGGCAGGGTAGATCATTGGTCAGGCATCCTTTAATCATTACTTATAAAGACCTCTTCTTTACTATGATACTAGCAGTGCAAAGAAATAAAGCTACAGATAAGTAATAATATTATACCGTTATTTATTTCTTTTCACAGAATACTTTCTTTAAAAGGATACCAAAAGCATGTGCATATAAAATAAGGCCGAATAAAGTATTGATAAGAATGCAATATATGTTGGCTTTTCCTGACAAAATGCACCTATTGAGCCACGATATTCAAGACACATTTTTATACTACGCTTAATACTCTTTCAAGAGAATCAAATACAAAATTCTTCTGAAACAGATAGAGTAAAAGTAATGCTCATTTTAAGGAAGAAATACGAAGTGAACATTCATTTGAAAGAAAGTTTTCTTTTTAATCCGAATTCTGATGTTCCTAAAAGTCGGAAATATAGTTACATTCATTCTCCTTTTCAGTTTTAGTTGCCTTACTATTTTC
Source organism: Argiope aurantia (assembly GCA_026543865.1). NCBI lineage: Eukaryota > Metazoa > Arthropoda > Arachnida > Araneae > Araneidae > Argiope > Argiope aurantia. The sequence continues at coordinate 268,728 of JAPMOR010104084.1, read as the reverse complement.
CTGACGAGCAAATACTTTTCAGAAAAGACGAAACTTCAGAAATCCTAGCAAATGAAACTTAAAACTGCTCAGTAGGAGCCGGAAAGTAATCTTGAAGAAAGTGAAATACAGATCTACTGCAAAGTATTTTACTCTGAAACAAAAACTACCTTAATTTTAATGGAACGCCTCTTTGGCTTAAAGGTTTTTCCAATGAAGAATATTTGAATAAAAGTTGGATTAATAAAACTTATGCAGAATATTTTTTGCTGGAATAACTATATGTAGGTTAGGCGAACAAATGTTTGTTTTATTTATAGTACATATCAATTTCAGTAAGTATCAGTTTTCAGAAGAAAATATGTTTCAAATTTCCCGACCGAATGTTCATATTCTTAATTGCAGGTTGATTTGTTGTTTTAAAATGGTAATCTCAATTTTATGGAATGGCATTGAAATCGAACTTATTCGTTTACTCTTTTATTTGTAAGTCAGATTTTGGAAAAAAAAGCAAAGAGTGCTTTAATTTATTAAATACATGCAGAAGGAAAGAAAAATATTACTTCATCTTTTAATCATTTTAATGCGTAAATAACAAAAAAAGAGACATATTTATATTTAAATCTTTACCATTAAAATTGTAAAATTATCGCTTGGCATACATTTTTTATTCTTTATTGTAATATTTCGAATACATCTTCGAAACTTTCCTGTTTAGAATTTTAGCAATTTTACAAAACAATTTAACGTCATTTTACTTTCAGATTAATAAATTCTAGAAAATGCTTCACTATTTCATGCAAAGGAGAATATTTCCGTAATAATAAAGAAAACCCGGTTTCCTACAATTTACATATCGGGGAACTGGAACAAATTCCAAACTTAGTTGCAAAAACTATTCATGCTGAATTTCTTATAAAAACATTTGTCAAGAAGTTTAACGATTTGCAAATTGAGATTATAAGAAAGTAAATAGTCAGTTGGAAATACGGAACACACAATTTAAAAAAAAAAAAAATACAGTCGAAAACGACTTAAACCGTATTGTTTCCTACCCACACACAAGTGAAAAGAAATCTAATAAATTTAGAAACACAAAAAGGAAAAGATTTTGCCTCGGGGCTTTAGAGAAATCATTTAGAATAAAAATTCAGTTGCAGACATAAAATTTTGAATTATTACTAGAATTTCAAACTTCGCTGGACAACTTCAGATTCAAAACGAATAGAGCTTTGTAGAGACTGACATTTTTTTCAAACTGAAGAGAAAACAGAAATTCTGAAGCAGTCTAGAATATGATAATATCCAAATTTCTTTTAAAAATAGTGTAAGAGGTGGATTGTTTGGCCAACTTTTTCTTGTTGCTAAGTTTGTCGAGAAATAGAAAAATATCCTTCTATCCATTGCAATTTTAGTTTTGATTGTAATGATTCCGGTTTCGTCTATCGTTTAGAAATGAAAACACTGATCAACAATATACTAAACACTGATAGAGGTAATGAAATGGTTGAATTGAATCCAAAGGAATATTCAAAATATTTTAAAACTTGAGGCAATTATATTAGATAGGGATAAAGAAAAAATTTCTTGTGATTTGCATTTAATCAATGAATTCTCCAAAGTTTTTCATTGATGAAAATGGTTTGTATAATGATGCATCATATATTATCAATATTTGTTAATCACTGAAATTGTGGAATACATAAGAGCAACTGGAATAGTGATGAAAATAAGATTCAATAAGCCCATGCTGAGTCTTTGCTCTAATGGAATCAAAATTTAAATATTCACATTTTTTTCCATTTGAAACTATTAATATGAATGACATAATCGTAAGGCATCGTATTATAATAATCTAATGACTGCTTTGAGCTGGGTCTGAAGATTAAAGATAATGGCCTTATTCCTTCAAATATTTCGCTTTTATGCCAGTATAATGCACATTAAATTCACCGTCAGGGGTTAAATTCCTTCAAATGGTGGCATGGAAGTTTTGAGATTGCTGTCTCAGGTTATTGATGCCCTTGTTATTTGACTGAGATTCGAAACTCCGTTTAGTAGGTCAACTTCAAAATATTCTTCGCTTAACGTCCAGACAAACCGTTATTAGAAATAATAATAGTGTCTCTTTTCTTGCTAAGCGGGTGAAAGTCATGCCAACCATCCAAAAACTCATCAAAAGTTCGTCATTTTGAAAGGCTACAAAGAATAGTAACAAACGCCTTTTAAGATTGCAATAAAAATGATCAGGATTGCCAAATTTATCAAGAAATCTCCAACAAAAACTCAACCTTGGTGACTGTGCATTAGTCTTCAATTCTGGCTTAATTAATTAATTAACACGATAATTGATAATTAATCAAATAGTATGATTTCTCTTCTATACACTAGACCTGAATGATTTAATCTATGAATTAAGTTATGATTAAGTTAATGATTTAAGTTATGCAATGTTAAGACTAACCGATGTCTTGGTACAATAAGGAATGATGGTCGAAATTTCATCAACTGATAAAATGTGCTGTACGAATCCAAGAAAATGAACAATTTATGCTCTTTCCTGAGATTCAATTTTTTTAGTAATCCGAAGAGGAATCTCTATTTCTTACAAGGGGAGGGAACGGGGTTAAAATCTGAGAACAGGATGAGATTTAGTATAATAATAGTATCAATTAGAATGTTCATTCATGAAAAGTGCAATGGTTCATTCATTAAAGTGCAATGGTCAATCAATTTCGAGAAAATGGTTCTCAAACTTTTGGTAAAGCTTATATATTTATAACTTGACTCCCGTTCCGATGATCCCTATGGCATAGTTGTCTAGGTAACCGTGTCGTATGCGGAAGGTCATGGGTCGAAACAGGCTAGGGTTTTTTTTGTTTTGTTTTTTAATAATTTTTATTCAATTAAAAATTTGCAAATACTCTTAATGAATATATTTTATATTTTTTCATCCAAAATAAATATTTATTATTGAAATACATAATATATAAAATTAAAATTAAAAAAAATTATAAATACAGATGCATTTTTAAACAAAATAAAATTATTTAAATTTAATAAACTATTTACATACAGTTTTAATTAATATGCTACTTATTTTTATGCAAGGATAAATGCTTATTCTTTTAATGCTTAAATTAAAATTTAATGTTTAAAGGAAGAATAATTAAAAACGTAACATTAATGGCTACAGATAATTTAACTTGCTTGAAAAATTTTCAAATTCTTGGATTTTAATAATAATAAATTATCAATTATAACTCAAAGAAACTGTATTTATATCAAAAATTGAAGGTAGTTGATTATATTTGTTAAATATGTAAGCAAACATCCCCGACTGCAGTGATCAAAAGAAATAGTAGAGAGCAGGTGTTAATTTATTAAATGCGTAGGCAGATGGTTCAAAATGTATAAAGCGTATACAAAATTCTTATTTAATCGAGCATGATCAAAAAATAAATACTTGCGAAGATAGTGTAAAAATTCTATCAATTGTACACCATCAATTGTCATCACCAATTTTTAATAAGGCATGGACGGTGCGCTGCCCAACTTTCTGATGAAAGAGAGATATTTTTAAATGCAAATGAAGTTTGTTTCCCCATAGATCTCTTAAAGAAACCTTGCGCTTGTGGGCAATCATCATTTATCAGTTGTGCAAGATGTCGAAATATATTTTGTTTCCAATTTTTTTTACTATAGTTACCATTCTGATTCTTGTATATAATCGAAAGTGAATATATATAGGATAATTTTTTAGAAATATTGAATAATTTTTAACGATGTGAATATTTATAATTAATAATTATCAGCATTTATGTTATATTTATGACTATTTTTTAAATACCAAATTACAATTTAAGTATTAAAATAATAAACATTTATACTTGCAAAAAATAAGTAGCATATTAATTAAAACTATCTGTAAATAGTTAATTAAATTTAAACAATTTTATTTTGTTTCAAAAATGCATCTGTATTTATAATTTTTTTTCTTTCATAATTTTTCTTTTATTATTATGTATTTTGATAATAAATATTTATTTTGGATGAAAAAAATTAAAACATATTAATTGTGAGCATTTGTAAATTTTTAATTCACTAAAAGTTATTAAAAAAGAAAAAAATTCCTAGCCAGGTTCGAATCCTGACCTTCTTCATACGAGACGGTTACCTAGACAACCATGCCATCGGAATCATCGGGATGTGAGTCAAGTTATCAGTATATAAGCTTTACCAAAAGTTTAAGGACCATTTTTTCGAAATTTACTGGCCATTGTGTTTTAATATTTTCATGAATGAATATTCTAAATGTACACCATCATTATGCTAAATCTCATCCCAATCTCATATTCCAACCCCGTGGCCTACCCTTGTTAGCTTGTAGCAATTTATTTAACAGGCACATAAAAAATTCTTTAAAATTCTGTTTAAGTTAAATATTTTTTTTTATTTCAGTTTCATATTTATCACATTTTCTCAATAAATAAATTACAATTAATATTGTTTGTATTAAATTCTTAAAAATGTCGTCTTTTTCGTAGTTTTATACATTTTAGTTGCATCAGTATCTAGTATCGACAAAATATTATAAATAAAACTTCTATAATTATCAATTTGTTTGGAACATCATATTCTTTCAGTCAGTCAGATTGGCTTGTGTGACAAAATAACGCTCTCATATGTAAGAAAACAATTTTAATGAAACTTCCATTTACAAGAAAGAGTTATGAAAGAATTTGCTTAAATTATCGTTTGCTTTTTAACAAGAAATTTTTAAGTTTTGTTTAAATTAAATCGTGTACGCGACAATATTCACGGACATATGCTTCAGTTATATAATTTGCTAACCAAAAATTTAATTATTTGAATTTATTTGTAGTGAGATAACGGTAAGAAATATATGCAAGATTGAATTCATGCTGATAATTTTTTTAATTACTCAAATTTAATTCACTTTAGTTCCTATAGCATTTCTTAACTTTTCCGAATGCAGGAAATTTAGCTTTAACGCAAGAAGAACTGAAAAATAAATTCATCAAGAATATAAACACATAAAGCGGTTTGATTAAAAACTTGAGGAAATAAAGCTAAGAAATAAGAAATTTAAATTGAATTCCTCAGGAGAAAGAAAAATAGTCAATGACTGGGAATTACATTTTTCTGAGAATTGTGAATGAAATATATCTTTATTGATTTTTAGTTATCTCCTTGAACTTAATTAAAATTTGAATGACCAAACAATGGAGAATTTTGAAATCTGCTGGAAATGACGAAAAATAATCAGTGATTTCGAATTACAATTTCTTTCTTTATTTGTTCATTCCGAGTCTTTTGCATATTCTTTGTAAATTGAACGGAGAAAAATAAAACAGAATTTATAAACAATATTAAAATATTCAGCCTTATTTATAAATATTAATAGTTGATATATCTATGCTACTCGGAATTAAAATCATTTCATGAATATTTTTAACGTAGAAACACTCTTGTATAAAATATTATAATGTAGAAATTCTTTTCATAATTCTGCTTTTAATTGATTTAAAGCATTTATTGAGTCAGACGATTTTTAAAAAGCCTCGTTAGTCAATTTACATCATAAGTTATTAATAATTCTTCTATTAGTACATCATATTTTATTCACAAATAATGAAATATAAGGAAGATTGTCTTCAATTTAACGATTGTTTAAGCGAAGTTTTAAGCTATACATTATAATGAGTTTTAAATATAATTAAATTACTACTTTAAGATAATCAAACATATTGTTAAAAGACCTATTAAAATGAAAGGAAAATTTAAAAAGTATATTAAAATTAAAATTTAAGAAAGACAACATTTTCGTTATTTTTGAATTCATTAAATATTCATTTATTTTATTTTGAAAAAATTCTAGTATTCTTTCTCTTGTATCATGTAATAAAAATGCAAAATCTTATTGAATTCGACCTATTGTTGAGAATATGATCTGCAACATATATGCACTTAAACATACTACACAGACAGGTAGTGACTTACTTATAATAAGATTATTCATTACATTAAATAAAAGTAACAAAAGTTGCAGAATTTTCAAAAACCGAAAATATTGTTTGACCTCGTAAATTACATATTTCGAATATTCAGAAAGAGTTTTATGAATTTGTTCCCAATGTATGCTTTTGTTTCCATTATGCACTCCGAAGATGAAACCTCTTCAATAATGAGAAAATATTTTCAAATAGACGAAACTGCAAAACAGATTTGATATTCACCTGCATGGGTGCATTTTCGAATTACACAGTGGAGTCATATTATTATGACTATCTATCTAATAGCCGTAATAGCATCCTTTTGAAGCCAAAACAGCAGCTAAGTGGCTGGGCATGGACTCAATGTGTCTTGGAAAATGGCGTCTATGACCATGGAAACAGTAGAGAATCACTTAATTCGTGAAAATTCTGAGCTGGCTTCTATGTGATGTGTCAATCGATCGAGTTGTTTCCACAGATTTTAACAGGAAATAAGATCTGGTGAATTTGGAGGTCAAGGTAATATGTGGAACTCTTCTTCGTGTTCCTCAAACTGCACACAGATAATTTTGGGCTCAAGCCATCTAACATTATCTGTTGAAACAGTTGCAAGATATACAGTCGCCATGGAAGGATGTGCCTGATTGGCAAAAATGGATAAATACGTATTGCTCTTGAGGAATTAACGAACCTAAAATATGTCCCATTGCACTACCTCCTTCAACAGGTTGGCACCCAACACTGGTTTCTAGAAATATATTTTCTGATGCCTCTCGGTGAACACTCCAGTGCCCATCGATCCAATGCAGTAAAAAACGAGACTCATCTGAAGAAGCTATTCTTTCTTCATTGTTCTAAGGTCCAGTGTTTGTATTATTATGCAAATGCACAATGTTCCCTGAAATGCACATTTGTCAGCACGGGTACTGAAATGAGACATCTGCTGAGATGCCAAAACGCGACAATATGAATTAAACATTTATCTTGGATAGTTTAATGGTGCATTGCTGATTAATGTGGACTGTCGATATATCGGCCGTAGATCATCTATCACATTTAAAAAGGTGTCTCAAATGATGATCAACCATATCATTAAAGGCCCTTAGTGCACATGTATACCATTTATTGTATACATTTATTTTGGCACAACGTAAATACTTTATAAAAGCCGTTGCTTCAGAAATGCTGCCACCGCATGTTCTGGTACCCAATGATCATACTTTTTTCAATGACCGTTAAATCGTGTGACTTACCCATTAGGCATCCACTGTTGTGCAAATGCGTACACTGAAACTGCCTTTATATGCCTTCCGACAAACAGGTTTCTCAGTCTTATCTGTTATTGGCCACAACTGTCCAATGCGTCCACATGCGTGGTGGTCATAATATTGGTACTCGACTACGTATAAGATTTGAAAGGTTTCATCTTTTGTACACTTTTTATTATACAGTTGTATGATATTATTGACCAATTTATTAGTCAAAAATATTACTTGTATTCAAACACAATTGAATCTCTTGAATGAAGTTATGTCTTCATGTTCTCTCTAAAGCATATTTAATTTTAAATAATCATAGACCCTTAACGTGCTCTTTTCTAGGTATCCAACTCCTGTTTTTTCTCCATTGGTGTTATGCATTTTCACAATATACTTTGACACAGTAGATGCATGTTATATTTTTTGGGTGCATATATAACTATGCTCTAACTTCATGATTTGGGCTGTGTATCATGATTAATTTCACATATTATGTTATCCAAATATACTTCTGCCTTCATCGTTACTAGGATGTCATTTATTAACAAACTGCAAGTTTAACATCCTTGAAGTCTACTGATGGAAAGCTATTTAAGATAATAGAATCAAAAATTTACAAACATAAAATGTTACAAAAAAATTGAAAAAAAGACCCGCTTTTTTCAACATTTTTCTTCACTTTTATACGAATTAAAGAGAAGGAAAAATTATAATCTTTAAAAAATTCAAACTCGAGATTCTGAAGAATCTCCACATTTCAGAGCTCCCTAAGTCCGAAAAACACATTTTTGGCATTATATTTGCCCGTACCGTTTCTCTGCGATTATCAAATCTGTAGAATTCCCTTAAATTGTGAATGAAATTTATTCAAAGGAAGTCTGCTTATCTGCTTTTGCAAATTACAAGTGAACTCGATAAAGCCAAAAGACAAAGAAAATAAATACATTTAGTATTCAAACATCTCAGATATAGATTTCTATCAAATTTTGAACCAAATCTGTGAGAGGGTTGCTGGTCTATCGGTTTGAGTTTTCGCATGCATGCAAGTCTACATATAAACTCATAAACAAAATTACTTAAATCAAGGGAATTCGGTATTGTACAAATACTGTCAAATTGTAGTTCCATGTCAAATTGTGGTTTCCTTCGGTTGACAGACAGACATTCAAAATACGTATTCGCACGCTAGATTCAGTACACATGCTAAATTCTCACCATAAATCTATATTTCCTTACTATTTTTCTATAATATTATGCAAGGTATTTGCTAACTTACCCAAGGTATATATATATATATATATATATATATATTGCGTGGATGAAGTAGATAAGACCATAACTGGAGAGTTTGCGATAAAGTTAAAGGGAAACCACTCTCTCTGATTTTAAACCAATTCGTATATATTTTTATAAAATTGAAGAATCTTTGAAATTCACTGTCTTTTGATTTCAGAAATACTAATTCCCTTTTATGTTTTATATGACAAAAAGGTGTCCATTATTATTGATTTTCCTGCCTAATTAATGTAAGAATAGGAAGTGAGACTTAGCTTCATAGGAAACCTATGACAAATCTCGAAGTTTTCACTCTCTCTTATTCGATGCCTAAAATCAAATTATTTATATTGATTTTAATCTAATAGTTATAGAAGTAATTTTTCAGTATAAAATATTTCACAACTAAAATAATAATATATATTATTTCAAGTCAGCGTGAGGTTCACCTACAATATAAACTAAATTTTAAATTTTAAAGCCATTTTAAACAAAATTATTAAAAAATAGGAACATGTTACACAAAAATATAATTAGTGTTTTATAGAACTGTAATCAACATGAAATAAAATAGATGGAATTGATTAATAAAGAAAAATTGTTAATAAAATGTTTTCAAAATTATTATTAAATTAAAACTTTTCCCATGTTTTTGTAAATTATATTCACTGAACCATTATAAAATATAGTAAAAGGTATATTAGCAATTTAAAATTGATATTTACCCGTTAGAAATAATTCATTAAGAATCTAATTAACTCTTTATCACATTGTCACTAGATCGGTTTTACATTTTCTAAAACAGATTTCACTGAAAATAATTAATGAAGCCTAAAGCACGTTTTTAAACACATGTTTTAAATCAATACATTAAACCTCAGTGAATTTGCGAAAATTGATTAAAATATTAAAGATCACGAGAAATTTGAATTTTTAAAAGAATCCCAGAGGAAATGAGGGATTTGTGGATTAGCTCGAAGTAGTTAATCCCCGTTGATTTTGCGAAGAAGATGAAGAATATTTATTCGTATAATTTAATCTTGTTGAAAATCCTATAAAATTTAATTAAATAAAAAACTCCTTAATTTTTATTTTGCGATGAAAGATTTTAAAATTTCATGAAACTCGAAGGGTTTCGTATTAGATATATCGAAAAGTGTACGTCATGAACGTAAATTTGCTTCTTCATGAAAAATTAGTTTTGGTTAATTTACAATCTAATTTTACATCCACCTGGGAATGTCACGGAAAATGTTATTATCGACCATATGTACCTTAAAGTTAGTACTTAGTATTACTAAATTACTATTACACTATCATTAACTCTTTTAGATATTGAATTTTCTGCTATTAAGAATCACTTCGTATCTCGATTTAAAGATATATAGAGTTTTTAAACATGAATTTTTATTACTATTCAATCAATTTTTTAAATATTTTTTTTTATTTTTTAGTCTTTAATTTATCATTCATTATTAAAAATATAAAAAGTATTGGAATCATTTTAAAATTCAAGATAGCGCCACAGGTACAGAATCAAAGTTTAATTATATTTATGTATTTACTGAAAATTATTTTCCAGAATTATTAAAAATAACATATTGCCGTGTTTAATACATCTGTGCTTTCTTAAGCACCTCGGAAAATAAGTAATAAAGCTATTAAAAACGTAAATGTTTTCTGTTCATCCATTTTCTAAATTTCACGGTATTCCAGCTTTATTTTTCATTATTTTGGGTTCAATTTTTCATCTTTTTACAGTAAAATGCGAAGAAAAAAAACCTGATTCCAGTCGCTCAAAATATTAAACTTTTACCTTACTTCTAGCTTCAAAATTCAGTTATGCAGGACAATAAGTTTTTTTTTTTCAGACAGTAAATTTCAGAAATAAAATTCAGACAAAAGTCTTATATATATAACAAAAGTCTTAGTTTAAATACCTATCTTTTAACTTAATAGTAGGGGAGAATTATTTATAGATATTTTAATGAATGTTGAACTGATACCAAGTCAATGTCCCCTAACCTCCATCTCGGTCTTGGTAAATAAATTGACAAATATTTGGTAATATGGCAACTTTGGCATTAAAAGCCTTAGTTCTCGAAAAGCATAAGATGATGATAACTTTATTATGATCTATAAATCCTTCTCAAAAATTCGGTATTCTATCCATGAAGACTATACAAACAAGAGAGAGGTGAGGCGAGTAAAGCGACTGAATTTTCACTTTGGACTATTGATTGCAAAGAGATTTCTCCTGCTGCACTCGGAATGCTAATAGCTGTTGCGATTATTTAAAAAATATACTTGTGTGCTGCTGTTTCCTGCAAGCGTTGTCTTTGTCTATGCTACGTCATCTTTTGCTACCCGTGTATCATTTTTTCAGTAGAATAAAAAAAAAAATGTTTCTTTCATCTTACATTCAGGGAACGATTTTTCTAACCATATATTTATCTATACAAATCTGAAATAAAATACTTTTTACCCAAACAATATGAATGTTTCTTATTTAGGTTTAGCATTAAAAATTTTTTCTGTCAAAAATTACATGTATAGGATTTTATTATTTTATGTGCCTAAAAACATATTCATATTCATACTTTAATAAAAAAAACTGAATGCATTATTCTGAAAAATTTTTAGCAGTTAATGTATTAATCTGCAAATCATTTCTTAAGATTTTTCTATTTTTATTAGAATAAATTTGAAAAAATAATCGCCTTTTATTTAAATTTTATATTTCCACGTCGACTCAGTTTGCATTAAGTACTATGTAAAATTTGACACACGTTTTTGAGAAAAAAATATCAAATTGAAGAAGAAAATATATATTTCTGATTGTAATAATGTCTCAAATGGCACGAAAAATCATATTTATTTTGTTTTGTCCAGTAAATCAACATTTATATACATTCCTCTTGTTATTTTATTCATGTTTATTAAAATATTCTTGAAGCCCTAACATTTCAAATGAAAAAAAAATCATGGCAAGGCCAAATTATGGTCAAAACTATTCTAAAACTGACCAAGTTATGAAGCTGCAAATATTATTATCTTATATGGTTTTGAAGCCCGGTGGGTCAAATACACTCGCTCCCAACACACAGTTCAAGATTCGATCGTCGGGCTGAGCAAGGTCGACTCAGCCTTTCATCCCTTCAGTGGGTAGATAAATTCAGGACCAAGCATGTTTGGTAACTAAAGCTGGGGGTTCCGCGTTAGTCTGACCACTTAACCGGTCTAAACCCAGGTCCTTCGGTCAAGAAAATAAATATGGGTACTGTAGGCCTTGGCCCACATGTGCTGTCGTGTCTAGTTAATAATTCTATATGTTGTTGTTGTATCTTATGGCATTTGCCATGGACAAGCCCTCTGTTACGAAGACAGCGATTTTAAGCCGGTGGGGGTGCGTCTCTCTTTTTTATAATAGTGCCATCTAGGACCAAGAGAACGACTTAACTACACACACGTCACAACCCTTTTTACAAGACGAACTTCATTCATTCATCTACAGACCGTAATTTAGACCTCAATCAGAGAACGATCACCCCTGATCCAGTACCCCCAGTGGTATTGCACTCGACATGGAGGACTTTGTGGCCACGACAGGCTGGGAATCTTCGGCCGCCGGGGTTCAAACTTGCAACCTGAGGGAAGCGAATCAAAAGCTCAACAAACCAGGCTATCCCGGCTTTATATTTTTATGTGATTTACATGAGTTCAGTTTTATATGATTTTAGATTATTTCGATGAGGCCATAGAAACAACAGTGAGTCAATGTACTATATTTTCCCGATGTAATTGTTGATTGGTTTACAATGCGTAATGAAATTCCAAGCCTTACTTAGTAAGTCCTAATCGCAAAAGACTGAAATGCTTAGCTGTGATAGCAAGGATTATGTTAGTCTATAACTTAAGGGACTGGATACTTATGTAAAGCGTTTAGATGTATTCATTTTTTCCAACAAGCAATTTATGGACTCCTTCAAAGTATTGACTCCAAACAACAGAAAGTAGAATCACACATCATTTAGAGCGTGCTTCAACTGAAAATATAAACAAATCACTAAAACTTTAGAAATTAGCAACTGGGCCATGATTTGAATAAACACCCAATATAATTTAAATAAGTAATGGAATATATTAAATTAATAATACGCGAGTAATCCCCTCAAACAGGGGACGAAAAAGGTTGTACACAAAATCCAGACACTGACACACTAAACACACACACACACACAAAAAAAACCGTAGACATTAATACAATTTAATAAAAAACATTAGAACGGCCCTCCCAAGAGCAATTTGTTATACTAGACAGACTTTAAAAAATTGCATTTTTATTGAAGATGAAATAAATTTATGAATGTTTAAAAAAAGTAATTAATTTATAATTTTTGCTGATTTTCTTTAAACTATTTCTGATTATTATTTCAAAAAAATCGCATGCCTGATCTATATGTGAAATTATTTTGATCTGTTAAAAAAGTATTTCATCTAAAGAATTTAATTCCCGCTTGAAATTCGCAGTCTACGATTATTACAAATTAAAGGATTATGCATTTTTCATACTATACCTGGCTTTAAGTTCCTTAAAAAAATATGCTTAATTGTAATAAAATGTACTTTATATGAAGCATTGGTTTTTCACAAAATTCACTTTTATCCCAAAATGTAATCAAGTTCATTCCCAGTTTGATACTAAAGTTTGATAATCAAATTAATTCATTTTACTAAATTTAAGTAGTAATCAGCCTAAATCCTTATTCAGTACAAATTTTCATATACTACAAGGCACTGAAAGCATTACAAATTTTTCTTCGACTAAACTAGGTAAATACAGTATTGTTCATAAGTTTGTCGTATAGCAACTGCAAGCCAAGTCGCTAATCTTTACCAACAATAAGAAAACATTTTGCACTTAAAAAGGAAAATTAAAAGGTATTCTTCTTTTCCCTTTCGCAATTTCTTTATTTTTTTTTTATATAATTAAATAAAGCTCTGGCATCCGCAAATTTAGAGCAATCAATCAATCTAATCACTAGCATGATACAACAAACAAAATGTTGGTTAAACTTTTTCGCCAAACAAACAGTAGTAAAATTCCCTTTCTTAACTTTTGCTAGCAATTGCCTTAATTAACTCAAAGGCCATGTTTACAGTTAGTCCTCATAATTGACTTTTAGATTTCCGCATTTTATTTTTCATTTGAGAAAATGTATAAATGTTATTTATTCGTAGAATGAATTACAGAAAATTAGTCTAAAAGCAGGAAATTCGACATGAAAACAAAATAAATAAGAACACGAATATTTGTACAAATTTGTCAAAATACCATGCTGAGAAACTGCAGAAAAATTTATAACACCAAACCGTTTAAAATACGACCATGGAGTCCGACGTTTCCATCTGATATGAGAATACTATTAATTAGCAAGATTTTATCGAATATTAACAACTTTATATAATTTGAAGCGTATACTTCTTTTTTTGTTAACATCTGGGATGTTAATTAAACAATAGGCAGTGGTCTCTCCGAAATTTTCCAGTGCACATTCAAGTTAAGGTCTTCTCCCCCTTCCCCTACATTAAATATATACAGGGTGTCTCAAAAACCTTGACCGCGGCTTTAATTTTTTACATATTGAGCATAGACTAATACTGTAAAATACAAAGTTGTGTAAAAAAAGGTGCAAAATGTTATGAAATCGATTAAAATGTTCAGGGGATTAAACTTTAAAAAATATATAACTTAAATTTTTATACGAACCCCTTACAAAAAATTCCCAGTAAGTAAAATGTGCCCCATATTCTAATAATGTCATGTGCAAAATTTCAGCAATTTATCACAAAAAGTCTCAAAGATATGAAACTACATAAATGCTGACTTAACCACTTTTCAATGCCTGGATATGAGTTCGCAAAGAGGTAAAACCATGTCGGATGTTCGTGTTTTAGGGGTGTACACAAATAAACAAAGAAAGTAATGATTGAATAAATAAATAATAATTTTCCTATTTATTGGTTCAAAAATATTAAAAATCTGCAGAAATAATAAATTAGAGGAAAGATTACATCACTTAAAGGAAATATTACATAAGTTTTTCACAAGTTCATTGAATGTGCCATTTTTAAGTTATATTCTATAATTCATGATATAAAATTTCAGAGTATTTTTCAGGAAGCACAGATTTTAAAATTTGCATTTAAAAGTAAAGTTATAAAGACATATTTTATTTCCTTATGGTGCATTCCTGCGTCGCGTCATCTGCACTGAAACTGTAAACATTTGCATTTTAATTTGTGATTGATCCTTCACCAACTTTGTTTTAACGTATCTTTGAGAGTTTTCATGATAAAATTGCTGAAATTTGGTACATGACCTTATTAGAGGATGGGACACATTTTACTCCCTGGGAATTTTTTGTATGGGGTCCGTATAAAAATTAAAATTTTATATTTTTTTAAGTTTAATCCCTTGAAAATTTTAATCGATTTCATAACATTTTGCAGCTTTTTTTAAGCAACTTTGTAATTTACAATATATGCATATAATCAATATTTAAAGAATAAAAGTCGTGGTCAAGTTTTTTGAGACACCCTGTAAATACCTTGCACGACATTAGCAAACAATAGTTACTAATGTCGTGCAAGTAACTATTTGTTACTATTGACGACATTATAAACAAAAATTCAAGAATTACTAAATAATTTCTGAAGTGAATCTAAACTTTTTTACTGAAATTATCTTTCGAATATAATATGTATATAGAACGCCTTTTATACAGACCGCATGAAACGAAATTTGACAGGAAATCATAAGATAACATACAGAATTTTATTGATTTAACTCATTCAGCTTATGAATTTACATCTAAGCTTACATGTATGCGAATGACAAGCCAAAGGACGGCCAGTCCTCTGACAGATTTGGTTCAAAATTTCATAAAGATCTATATTTTAGATACTGTTTGCTAAGTTTCATCTACATAGTTTCTTTGCGTTTAAGAACTATCGAGTTCCTGGTAATCGAATAGCTATACAGACGGACTTCCTGAGAATGGATTTCATTTAATATTTGCTACTAATCTACACATTTGGTCTTGATTTCATGTACCAAATTTCATCCATCTAGTTCAAAGCGTTTTTAGTTATCGTGTTCACAGACAGAGCGACAGACATATTTCCAAAAACATATTTTTCGGACTCAGGGAAGTCTAAAATGTGGAAATTCGTAAAAATCTCGAGTTCGAATTTTTGATGATTATAATGCTTCCAATATAATTCGTGTACGAGAAAGTAAAAAAATATACTCTGATATTATCGAAGGGTATAGTTCAAACGCATTGTTACTCGTCTCCAGACATTCCCTTCTCACTAGATTGACTTAGGATCGGCGGGAATCGATGTTGGTTTGTGGTTAAACGGTTTGCCGCCTTTCACAATACTAATCAATGTATCACCTTGTATAGGTATCACAATTCCTTAGCTAAATATCTCTTATGAATTTATAACGTATATGTATTTGTAGTTCCCACCGGGGCAGGAGACCTCAAAAATAAGAATGAAAAGATTCTGGTATGGTGGTTGGTTCTCGCCATCCTGATGGGTACAGGCTAAGATTAGGGTAGGCTACCTATGTCGGGACGAACGGGACGTACTGTTCTCGGAAAGGGTTGTACTGTAGCACAGTTCCCACCAGTGTTGCTGTCGCAATGGTCTGGTCACTCAGTTTTATTCGTGCGCCTTAAGGCGAATCGGAGTAGGCGATCTGTGATACACATTTGTAGTTCAATCATTAGTATATTCCTTATTAATGGATACTAGAATAAGATGATATCACTATTAATAAAATGTATTCAAACTTGGAAAAATACTTATATGTACAATGGAAGCTAAAATTTGAAAAATGAATGTATGAGTAAATTTAAACATGGAATAATAAATGCCTGAAGAGAGGAGAAAGAGGATATAAAACTTTTTATACCAATAAATTCTGTTATGAAGGAAGTTGATAATACCAAATTAATTTGGAAATCTAAATATTTCTTAATAAATACTGAAAAACACCATAAACAAATAAAGAGGAAAGGGGATGAAAAGGGAAAGCTCATTACATCAGTAAATAATTTTTTCGTGCTTAAGTACTATCGGAACCATGTCAACTTTAAAGGGAACTCACCAAATTGGCATCCCTGATTTCGAAAGTGTCTAAGGTGTTGAATTCGAAATTTTAATATTGGAGACATTGAATTTCACTCAATGTCGCTAATGTGGTTGCGATAGTACGTAAGTAGGGAATTTTTTTAGTGAATACATGGATCGGATAAATATAATTACAATTGTTTTTATACTCGTGAAAACAAGATTTGTGGATAAATCTAGTGACACATTTTTCAGTGTTTTATTCCTTTCAGTTGTTTTACAATTTCATTCCTCGACAAGTGTCTATTTTAATCAATATCGAAATATTATCCACAGATGATACTTAACTAGATATCTGGAAATAAAAAAATTAAATACCCTTCGTAATTTCGCGAGCATTCATCTAGATTCAAAATCATTCTCTACAAATGCAAATTACACTAAAATTGATGTAATGTTGAAATGACATTCCTGAAAATGGTTTAGAAACATCTGCTATTACTTTTCTGAAAACAGACAATTTCAAAGATTTAATTTGACACGAAAGATTTATATATTTTGGAAGTATAGCATTTTTATTCACATCTTCATTAAGCTTAAAAGGAAACCGGAAGCACCCTAAAAGTAATTCTAAAGATATCAAATTAAATAACACAAGGTTCCGTAATCTAGTACTTTAAAGGCCTTATTCAGCTTAGAGATTTATTAAAACTTAAATTATATATAATATAGAATATTTTAGAAAGTCCGGAAGTTTAGCTAGGTTAGTTAGAATAGTGTTAATTAAGTTAAGACTTTATTCGCATGTACCATAATTTTTGTTTCATGTACATTCTCTAAAAATAACTCCGTGTTTTGTGTCCATTTCTAAAAGAATATACTTCATAGCTATTCCTCAAAATATACTCTGAGAAACTAATTTATTACACACAGGATGTAGGATTACGACTATGTAAAACCGTCTTGTGATCTACTAACTGCAACTATACACCGTGAAATGTATTAAGATCTTCGAAGTGCACTAAAATCAGCTGTTTTTATCCAACAATTTAAAAAATGGCTTTTTCTAAAACTTATTAACCCGTTCACTGCCAGTACTTATGCCTGATATATAGCCCATCTATCAAAAAAGGTTACCTTTTTTTGCTACCACTTAACTATAAAGGAAAGAGGTCAACTAATCAGATTTATATTTCGATTCAATAAGATTTCAGTTATGAGACACGCGGCCGACAACATGTTAAGTGGTCAGCTGAATTACGAATTCTACTGTGTAATTCCAGTTAGCCTCAAAACAGAAGTCCGTTCTTGTGATCTAAGAAGCCTTTTATATGTTTGAAAATCAGTGGAATGTCTTGCAATCAAATTTCGCCAAATTTTACTGGTTTGAGAATTAAAATATTAGAAAATGATATTGCTATTTAAAATAAATATGTTGATAAAAGAGTGGAAATAATACCCAGAATGTAAATGGAACTGTAAATGGAATGTAAATGGAATGTAAATGGAATGTAAATGGAATGTAAATGGAAGGGTAAATGGAGACCATCGTCACTAAAGATTATAAAAGTCGAATATATGCCCAAGTAAATGATGCCTAGACGTCATATAATCTACCTGTAGACTTCCATTTGGACATGAAAGATTTTTGCAATATAAGATCTTACTACACAAGCACTTTTTCATCAGCAAAATGTAATCGAAACCATGATTCATCTATCTAATTAATAAGCTACCATTCATCAACAGTTCATCGATGCAAAAATTTTGAAAATTGCATCGAAATTTGTTTCTTAAAATTTTAGCCATACAGAGTGAATAAGATAATAGTAGGCTCAATGTCTAATTTTCATCATACGGCCAAGAGATGTATTCATGCATAAGTGTATAAACTTCTGTCTTAAAATTTAAAATGATTTATTACAAATATGCATTCCTAATTTGAGATATGATGTAATAAAATCTCCTTGCTTCTTAAAATCCTACTTTTCAGCAGCAATTGTGCAATATTTCCCAATCTGTTGATAAAATTTAACTATGGTATGAGGGAGAATATTAAAAAATTTGGCATTCGCTGAAATTGAAATTCTAGCTTACTCTAGCATCAACTATTTTTCTGAGATTGAATTTTCTTTAATGATTCAACAGATATTGTTCGAACAGAATTTAAACTCTAGAGCTAGTAAAATTTGTAACTGATCTTTTGGCACACTCTGTATATTGGAGTAAGCTATTTTTAACTTAGATTATCTAGATTGTGAAAAAAAATTAATTTTCTTATTTTCATCATTTTGAAAGGCAAATTTCTAAAACCCAGATTCTTCTTAAAAAAAGGGACAAAGCCATATTCTTAAATCTCACCTAATTCTCATTTCTAATAATCCAGACGTACTTTGATACATTTATTTAATCAAGAACCAGACTTACGTTCCTAATGCCGATCCAAAACATATGCTTTTCTACTCTGAAGTAAGAAAATGATATTAGGATCACATGGGATTCCAGAATCTCAAGATGTTTTTGGTCTAAAGCCTCTTCTCTGGGTAATCAGAAATTTGTTCTGTTCTGAGACAACCTGTCTGATTAAGAGATAAGTATTTCTTTTTTTGGAAGAAAAATATGATCATGGTACTTATAAATAAATAGTTAGTTTCTTCAGCTTTTTTTTAATTTAATTTTATTTTATCATATAAGAAATATGCTAAGAAAAAGTATTGCAAAAAGTTTTTCGCTATTGAAAAAATGCTATCAAAAGAATCGATGCGAAGATTTTGATGATATATTTTTAGTAAGATATTCATGTGCTATCAGGACACGTTTCTGGAATAATATCTGCTTGTATCTGCTTTTAATAACTTTAACATGAAACAAGTAGACAGATGAAATTAGGATGTTGTCTCACCCTCAAATTTTTAGATTCATATAAAATTCTGAGATGAAAATTCCTCACAGGTCATCAGTCTATTCTTATGTTTGTGAAAACGATAATTCGCAACTACAACAATTTAACCCTTTCAAGGGCCTTTTTTTCCTAGTAATATTATGTTAAAATATTTTTAGGCTTGAAATTAGAATTAGAAAAGGGATTCATTTAGCTTATTAGATAAATGTAATTTGGTTCATTAATAATTAAGTAACAAAGTAAGACACATCATTTTGTGTCAGATAAAGAACTGAAGTATCTAAGTTTCTGTCTTTCTAAAAAAATTTGTCAAAACTGATGCCAACTTACATAATTTCATACAAAGATTGATAAATTTGGTGGGAAGCATACTTCCCATGGCCCTAGAAAAGGTTAAATAGCTAAATTTAACATATTGTCCTGATATCGAGGCAATAGATAAATATCCAAATTTTAGTTTAATTCATAAAAAAATAAAATCAAACAACATTTTTTGGTATTTATATTTATTTGTGCGTCTATTTTCGCATATATCTCAAAATTCCTACGAAAATTGAGTTAAAAATCCAATATTTTTTTGCTAATAAATATTTTCACCTGCTATTCAAAGAATTATCAGTCATAATTTTAAAAAGAAATATAAATTTCCCTAAGACAGAAAGAATAGTTAAAAAAGCTAATTTTTTTTCTTAAATTATATCTGCAATAATAATGTTTTTATGTTGATTTTATTTCATTTATGTTGAATATATTAAACTTTTGCAAACGGTGTGTCATTTATATTTAGTTATCACTGAAATACAAAATTATAATATCTTTTAACAAATAAAAATTGTTTATTTCTCCAAAATCGGAAAGTCTACATTAAACTCTTTATTCCTCAATTATTTAATTTAATTAACTTTAATTTTATTTTATTCTTCTTGCAAGGATCTAAAATAAAAAAAAATACCTTGTCATGGAACGAATAAAAAATATTTCGTAATCGAAAGGAATAAATTTAATTGTTGTAATATTAGGATATTATGCATTAAAGTAATTGGAAAATTACTGCTAAAGGGAAAAGAAGTAGTAAAAAATATTCTACTCTGTTAAATTGCCTTCATTATCGCACAATAAACTTGTAATTTAAGTTTATTATTTGATTTATAAAATACAAATTCGACAAAAAAAATCTTTATAATGTTCGCAAAGATAAAGCAAAAATATTTCTCACGTTTTTACTGGAAAACGTCCTCTGAAATTTTCTGTTGGAAATGGAATGTTTGGTTAATTAAGATGCGATAATGAAGGTACATGTATTTGATATTAGAAAAAAAGAGGAAATAATGGTTCAATTTTGCAGAACTTATTATTCGACGAATTTCATTTACTTCATCATTTTTACATCAAGGAATGAAAGATGAAATGCAAAATTAAGTTATCAAATTATTTTTCAGCAAATAATTTCGATACAATTCTTCGAAATATTTTTTTTTATTTCTAAGATAATTTTTTAAGAACTTATTGATTTACTATCATACTTTGTAATAATTAATCATTTATTAAATAAAATCCTTATTTCATATTCATCCTCAGCAAGTGCCTATTGAAATACAAGACTAGAACTTCGAATTGCAGACTTTACTTTTGTAATTATATAAAAATTACCATCAGAAAAGTATTAATTAGTGACATTTAAGTAAGGCGTCCTCTTTAATCTTAGCACAATGGCTGATTTCTAAGCCTTTAAAAATTGATATTTATTTTAATTGAAAAAATTGCTTAAAAGGACGTATAATATTATATTTGATACTGATTGAGTTTAAAATTATTTCCTCATTCAGTAATATTCATTTATACCAGTTTTAATAATTTTTATATACAATTTTACTTACTTTTATAAATGCTCTAATGTTTTAAACAATTTTATTGAAGCCCATTATTAACTTTTAACCATAGACATGATACTATTTCGTTAAGAATAGCTCTTGCACCAAAAAACGTCAAAGAAATAATAATTATTAAATAATAATTATTTCATGATTATTTTAATCGCGTATAATCGAGACCAGTAACTTTTGAAATCTACTGTTGATTGGTGTATCTTCTTTAGGCGGTGATAGAAATTATCTGAAATTGGGATAATTTAAGCTTCGTAACACGGTCAGTTTTAGTCGCTGAATAGAGAAAGTTTTTTAACAATAGCATTTTATAACAAATTGTTAAAATAGTAAGGAAATATATACAAATTTAGAATTTTTTTTCAATAGTATATTCAAAAGCATAATATAATTGTTTACACCTCTTAAAACATCCTTAAAATTGTAAGTATCTTACTATCTCTAACAGTTTAGAAATAAGCAAATAGTGTTTATAGCCTTGTATATCTGCAATACATTTTTATAACCAAAACGAAAAAATTTATTTTAATTCCGTTTACCTTACGGTGTTCTTAAACTCTTGGTGAATGTCAATCTATGTGTATCTGTATATAAAAATCTTCAAAGATATTAAGCAAATTATAAAATGTATATATGAAAGTTCGATGAAGAATAATTTGACTTATTTTCCTATTTTTAATAAATATTTTTATTCAGCCCAAAAGTCTTTTAATAAGTTAATTTTCATTATATTCAGTTTTACATTAAAATTCAACTTTTAGGTCAATTCAGAGGCTCGTAATTGGAATCATTAATCCAAGCATGATAATATTCAAGTGCGATATGCAATCTTCATTTCTGAATGTATTCCACACCTTATGGGGGGGAAACAAATTGAACGTAGGTGTCGTTTATGCTGCATTGCAGTAGTTGAAAGCAACAAACACGTGGTGTCCTACAAGGTATGCAGCGTCAAATATTTACAGATGATTCGGATAGAACGCGTCAAAACGAGTATTTTGATGATAACATGGGGGGTCCTTAAATATAATGTCATAGTCTAATTACACGAAGAACGTTAATTACGAATCCGACAACTTGTATTACAAATTACGAGGCATACGACGATTGTACAGCATAGAAGTTTCCCTATGTGACTACGGAAATTTGAGGCAACCAATGAGAGAAAAAGCGCATCGACAAGTGAATATGCTAATTCCCGCCACTGCTTATAAGGCTGCAAAACAGGTTTGATGAGAATGAGTCCCGCGTTACTCACACAGAAATTGCTGTGTACAGTACGTAATCGCTGTGGTTCTGAAATGAGCAAATATTCGATTGAGCATCGCGTTTTCATGGTGCTGACTTATCATAAATTGCAATCACTAGCGATTGTGGCGAAGAAAAATTTTTAAAAATCGGCAATCACCCCTACATGATCGGCACGAGGTTCAAAGGAGCGTTCGAAAGATTTAAGGAAACCGACACTGTGCTGTACAATGTGCTAGCGATGGGGGAAAAGGAGATGTTTGCAAGAATAGAAGCCAATGTTGAGAAAGTGAAAGAAGTGTGCGAAGGAAGCCCATCAACTTAGGTACGACAGGTGGCAGGACAATTCGAACATGTCCAAAAGCACTGTGCATCGGATAATGAGGAGGGATGCGGCGCAGATCCCTTTTGAAATTCAAATTATTCATCCACTGACCGATTTGGATGGTTTAAGGAAATTTGGTCATGCAAAAACGATGATCAGTAAGGTTGAATGTGACGAAATTGATTTTAATCGGATCTGGTTTAGTGACAAGGCTTACTTTTACCTCCAAGCATATGTTACCAAGCAGAATTGAAGGTTCTGGGCCACTGTAAATCCTCATCTTGCAATAGTTCGGCTACTGCACCCACTAAGATTCACAGTTTGGTGTACGTT
Organism: Argiope aurantia; assembly: GCA_026543865.1. Classification (NCBI taxonomy): domain Eukaryota; kingdom Metazoa; phylum Arthropoda; class Arachnida; order Araneae; family Araneidae; genus Argiope; species Argiope aurantia. The sequence goes on along the minus strand of JAPMOR010104084.1, from coordinate 245,362 downwards.
ATCTGCAGAAGACATTAATGGGCCTTCAATTTTTTTGATCGAAAATATCCCCAGTGAAGCTTATTTTAACGTGTCGAATGGCGGTAGAATCTCATTCTTTGCATGACATAGACAACATAAGCGATTATTTGTGTGTACAAGACGGTACTAGATCTCACCACACTCTGGAAAACTTCGATGTCTTAGCAGGACATTTTCACGATAGACTAATAACGGACAGATTTCGCAATGGGATGAGAATTCCATTACGAAAACAGGCAATAGTATAGAGCGGCCACCTTACTCCCCGAATCTTAACCTGTGCAACTTTTTTATGGGGACGTCTGAAAGGCACAGTGTATGTCACACAACCCTCAACAGTGGACTACTTGAGAGCAGCAATTGAAACCGAGGTCAAGAAAATTGGAACAGTTGTTTTGCAGAAAAAAAGTGCGGACTTTGATTCCAAAATTCGCCATGTCATTTGTTCGAGAGGCCGACATTTCGAACGTGTGTTGCATTGAAAGTTCTTAATAAATATTAATTTTAGTTTGGTTATTTTTCGTAACACAAGTTTCACGCCTTAATTAGACTATGAGGCTATATTCGGGGACCCCGCATATTAAATATCAAAATACTCGTCTTGACGTGTTCTATTCGAATATGAAAATATTAGACACTGCATACCTTGTTTCATAACCTGTAAGTAGTATCGAGTAATACTGTCAAAAATTTCTCCATTATTGGAATAATCTGAAAGCCGATGTAGAATACAATAAATATAATGGAGACTGATTTTAAAATTATGTTCATTTATTTACAACATATTTACAGATTCTTTAAAAAAATACAATTTTTAAAAGCGCAGTTAAAATCGTAAAAATGTGGTTATAAATTGTACAAAAAATAGTGAAGGAATAAACATAAATTTCGTATTATGCTTAATTGAAATGCGAAAATTAGAACATAAAAAGGATCGAAAGCATCAAACATTATCCTCCCGATTTTTTCTGTCCCGAGATTAATGAATTAAAAGTAAGAAACCAAACCATAAATAGTTGTGTTATTCGAAGTTCTTAATTAATAATAGGAAACCAAACGATAAATTTGTAGCGCCATCTGTGCGTGACATCATTTCATAGAAAAGCCGAACAGTAAAGGTTTTCCATTTTTCATACCATAATGACGATGAGTATATAATGAACCAAATAGACTGAATTATTAAAACAGGACAGATTAAATTTCCCACATTTGCTTATATGTGCAATGGGTAAATGCCAAGTTTACTATGCAGAATAATACTTGACATTCACTCTTTTAAGAAATTTATTTGAAATTAAACATAACTAATATTAATAAATTAATGTAAAAGCGACCACTCAAATTGAAGAAACCTCGAAAAAGCAATTATTGTTGAAGAAAGTTTTATACAGAAGCACTGTTTGATCGTTCTATCCGATATGTAAATGAAATATTTAAAAGAAATTGAATCAGATCTACAAATACACGCGCAAAAAGGAATAAATGCTCGAAATATCCCTTTTTAGATTCATGGTATATGAAAAAAAATGTTAAAGGATATTTATTTAATGTGTTTATTTTCTGTCTATCCATACTTTGGACAATTTATTGACATACACAGCCTTATATAAAATGATCTCAAAAGCATAGAAACTCTTTGTTTGCATATGAAATAACACTTGTTGGTGTATTACTATCACACTCAAAAGAATATATGCATAAGGATTTGTATTCCAGTTTTGGATATTTCATAGAATAATAAATAAATTCTGAATAATAATATGTAGAAGACTAAAAAGATAATTAAAAACAAGTTACTTTAACGTCCCGATTTGAAGCAATTCTATGGCTATTTTAGGGCAGACCTCGTTCTTTTTAACTATAGTCAGATGAAGACAACGATGATTTTTAATAAAAGTTATTAAATAAAAAAAATATTGAGTGTTTGATTAATATCTCGCATGCATTTAAAATAGAAAATTATGTATATTATTAAACTATTTACAATTTGTTCTTGTAAATAACTTTAATAGTTAAAATGTCGTAGAAAAATGTGCTGTCGAAAGAATTAACGATATAAAATAAATTATTTCAAGAATACAGATTCGAGCTATCTGCTTTTCTTTACCACAATGTGATTCACAAACCAGATATCCTATTACAAAGAAAATAATAGCAGAACCCACAAAACATTATCGTTTTCATAATGCTTATTTATTTGGAAGAAGACTATGAGAGTCCTAGAAAACCTTCTAATGACCGACCAGCAAAGAGAATACTTTGGGGATATATTAATCAGATTTATTCGATCTTGTAAAGGAATCCTTATGAAAAACCTGCTCTTGATTGCAGAAAGTTCTTGTGATTCCGTATAACTTGGACAGCCTTTGAGGTATTAATCTCATCAAGAAACCAGAAACTATTCACAGGACCAAAAATGCGTTCTCTTATTCTCAGAGGTAATTAAATAGTATTCCATAGCTTTCTAGATTGGGAAACTCTAGACAAAACATCTTCTACCGTAATCTGAAATTTATTTCTACCAGAAAGATATTTTTTGTCTGGGTATTCTCCTCTTCTAAATGATGCACGATTAGAACTTACAAACAGGCAAAAAAATAAACAGGGTAATAAAGATGGTTTTCATATTTTGATATACATTTTACAAATCGTGAAATGAAAAATGATGCACGACTAGAGCTTACAAACAGACAAAAAAATAAACAGGGTAATAAAGTTGGTTTTCATATTTTGATACACATTTTACAAATCGTGAAAGGAAAAATGATGCACGACTAGAGTTTACAAACAGGCAAAAAAAATAAACAGGGTAATAAAGTTGGTTTCCATATTTTGATACGCATTTTACAAATCGTGAAAGGAAAAATGATGCACGACTAGAGCTTACAAACAGGCAAAAAAAAATAAACAGGGTAATAAAGTTGGTTTTCATATTTTGATACGCATTTTACAAATCGTGAAAGGAAAAATGATGCAAAACTAGAGCTTACAAACAGGCAAAAAAAAAATAAACAGGGTAATAAAGTTGGTTTCCATATTTTGATACGCATTTTACAAATCGTGAAAGGAAAAATGATGCACGACTAGAGCTTACAAACAGGCAAAAAAAAATAAACAGGGTAATAAAGTTGGTTTCCATATTTTGATACGCATTTTACAAATCGTAAAAGGAAAAATGATGCACGACTAGAGCTTACAAACAGGCAAAAAAATAAACAGAGTAATAAAGTTGGTTTCCATATTTTGATACGCATTTTACAAATCGTGAAAGGAAAAATGATGCACGACTAGAGCTTACAAACAGGCAAAAAAAATAAACAGGGTAATAAAGTTGGTTTTCATATTTTGATACGCATTTTACAAATCGTGAAAGGAAAAATGATGCACGACTAGAGCTTACAAACAGGCAAAAAAAAAAATAAACAGGGTAATAAATTTGGTTTTCATATTTTGATACACATTTTACAAATCGTGAAATGAAAACTGATGCACGACTAGAGCTTACAAACAGGCAAAAAAAATAAACAGGGTAATAAAGTTGGTTTTCATATTTTGATACGCATTTTACAAATCGTGAAAGGAAAAATGATGCACGACTAGAGCTTACAAACAGGCAAAAAAAATAAACAGGGTAATAAAGTTGGTTTCCATATTTTGATACGCATTTTACAAATCGTGAAAG
>JAPMOR010104084.1:179990-241559 GCA_026543865.1 Argiope aurantia | reverse complement strand
ACGACTAGAGCTTACAAACAGGCAAAAAAAATAAACAGGGTAATAAATTTGGTTTTCATATTTTGATACACATTTTACAAATCGTGAAATGAAAAATGATGCACGACTAGAGCTTACAAACAGGCAAAAAAAAATAAACAGGGTAATAAAGTTGGTTTTCATATTTTGATACGCATTTTACAAATCGTGAAAGGAAAAATGATGCACGACTAGAGCTTACAAACAGGCAAAAAAAAAATAAACAGGGTAATAAAGTTGGTTTCCATATTTTGATACACATTTTACAGATCGTGAAATGAAAAATGATGCACGACTAGAGCTTACAAACAGGCAAAAAAAAATAAACAGGGTAATAAAGTTGGTTTTCATATTTTGATACACATTTTACAAATCGTGAAATGAATATTACAATCTTCGTTTCAAAATAATGAAGTATGAAAATTTATATGTTCATCATTTCTTTTTTTGCTTCCACCTATATGAAACATACAAATAGAAAAAAATATTGTATCATCAAAAAATTCGATCTTGATGTTATAATGAATTTTCCCATTTTAAACTTTCTTGAGTCCGAAAAACACCATTTTGGAATCATGTCTGTCAGTACGTTTCTTTATTTATATGTAAGCATCAACATTTCTTTGTGTGTTCAACCTGGTGTCACCATTTGTTTTAGGTACTTTTTTCCTGTTATTTTACAATTACCTTGTTAAAATGTTAAATATAGCTGCCAAAATGTGACTTCGTTTTGATTCTCTGTGAAGATCTCGTGGATGTTTTGTCCTATCTTTCTTTCTTTTTTTTTTCCCTTCTTCTTCTTTTCCTTCTACCTTGTGCCCATTTAACTGGTTAGATAACTCTGTGTTATAAGTACCATAGGCCCAGGATGGTGTTATGTTTTGTCTATTTATCTATGACTATAATAATTCAAAAATGCGTTGAGCCAGAAGATTGAAATTCAGTAAGTGGTTCTAACATTAAATTTGTAAATTTCTAATTTTGTATAAGATTCTTTGAAGAAAAATCTATTCGTCTGTCTGGGGGCTTGTGAACATGATTACTCAGAAATGCAAAGAGCTAGATGAATGGAATTTGGCATAATATTCTATCATTAAAAATGGAGATATTAGTAAATTTTGGATGGAATCCATCAAAGGAATAACTCTTTGTCTGCCTATGTATTCGTGAAAGGGAGATACCACACTTACTGGATTTATCACAATTTATGCTTATTTATTGACAGTTTAAAGGATACTTACTCAGGCAAAGAGATGTCTTGATCATAAGAAATTTTAAAATTTATGCAGAAAATTCAAAAGTTTTAAAATATATTTGTTAATAAACAAATTAAAAAAATAACTAAAATGTAATAAAATTAAAATATATATTTCCCCAAAAATAAAATTATATTAAAAACGCCTCGGATAATTAAAATTTGATACGTAATTTTTTTTTACTAAAATTATAATTTTATTTCAAATTTTTATTTCAATCGGCCAATAAAATAATGCACAACGTGCATTTTCGGTTTTCCTCTCTATTCTCGGAAGCAGAAACGCGTTGATGGGGAAACCCAAAGATAAAAATCTGAGCATTTTCTGCATTCGCGGCCTTGCCAAAGGTTCACAAATTCATACGAGAGGAGGGGAGATAGCACATCTTTAGTAAAAAATATACGAGGAAATGTCTTAGAGATCACTCCCGCTGTTTTGTGTATATCAGAAAATATTGTGAGTTTTACTTATACGAGTGATTATTAAATATCACTTAATAACTTTATTGATGCCATTGCAGAACGTAATTATACAATACTGATAAAACGTTATATTAATTTTGCTAATTCAAAAAACCTTTTACCACAATTGCATATTAATACTTATTAACAAATTTCCTGTATTGGAGAATAATAAATTTTTTTTTCATTCAAATTCTGCCCCAAAATCTCAATGCACCAAATTTTGTAATGTTACTGTTGTTGTTTTTACTGATATGGTTATAGATAATATAATTAGCATTTAAAAGAAAAATTTCTGGAAACTGATTATTTACCGTTAATATTATTACCCAAATATTTTATAAATCAAACTACCCCTAATCCCTAAGAGCATTTTTGTACAGTTTTAAAATCAGCTTTTCGCTCCTATTCTTAACAGAATAAAACAAATGCAGTAAAGTGTGTGGGCATAGCAGATAGTAACTATTGTTAGTTCACCAAACTTCGAATTTTCCTAATGAAAAAGAAAGTTGCTAGAAAGGAAAAGATTGAATAGTAGTTATTTTATATCTTTTTTCTTTCCTTCTAATCTCCTTCTTTTTTTTAACTGAAGATAGTTCCGTGTTTTTCCAGAACAATCTATCAATGTAATTACTGGTAGAGTGAGACTTCAGCTATCAAAACTTTACTAAAGTTCTTATTTAACACTTACTTGTAACGTCCTTCAAGTGCTACAGACATTCTTAAGTATGACTCTATATAATTAGAGAGAAAGTTTCACCATTGTTTTAAATGAGAAATATTCAGAACTTTAAAAAAAAACAGAAAAAAGAATTAGAGAAAAGCTAATTATATAAAAAATATTATATATAATATATTTTATATATAAATATAAATTTCAATTAGATAGAAGAGAAACTAGTATATAAAAAGTATCAAGACTGTATATATGATAAATGACTTTTACCAGACGAAACATATTTCCTTCATTTTGCTCTTTATTTCAGCGACAAGCATGTAACAAAAGTTATTAAATATTATTTATTATCTGTTTCCTCTATAGCAACTAAATCGTTGATAATTTCTGTTTTGGAAACATATTATCGATTTTGATTCAAATAAAGGATTGGGACAATTAAGATGATTATGGATTTTACATAATTTTAGTTTCTATTTAAAATGGCTGTAAGTTTACTTTATGCAACTTACAAACACGATAAATCAATGTACAGACAGTCCATGGTAACAGAGTTGAGTGGGCAAATAAGTTATCAAAGCTCTCAAAAGAAATAATGGATTCTTTTAAATATGGCTTTTATACATCATTATAAAAATACTTATATTCTAAACTAGAAAATTTATTCTCTTTTTCATATTATTTTTAATGGAAGTTAATATTAATTCAGTTTTCGTTTGAAACTTTTATCGAGAAAATCTTACATTTCTTTAAATAATTATTTAAACTGTCATTCATGCTAATTGCTGCATTCCTTACACAGCTTGTCCGCATTTAGCCTTACTGATCTAAATTTGAGATTATTGCTGAACCGCCCAATACGGCCAGAAAGTTTTATACAAATGAGCCGTTTTTGGTCCATGTTTTGTTTTAAATGAAGGATGCAGGATGTAAAGAAAGTTATGGATGCCCTCGTTTTATATCCTAAATTCCTCGTTTGAAAAAAAAAACTGACCCAGAACGAACCATTTCTATTGAATTTCCAAGGTCGGGTTGAGCCGTGTTAGCAGAGAAAGGTTAATGAGCATATGATTTAATTTCAAAGGATGCTTTTCTTTAAATATTTATATGTAATTTAATTCTTTGAATAAACCATTATGTAGTATTCAATATTACTCAGGTTTTTCAAACATCTATTTCCATTCGTTAAAAAAAAACATTTGAAGGACAAGATTTCTATTACACGAATTTTCTCTTAACTTTCTTATCATTTTAATTTTTTATTGAGCTTGTATCACCAATTTTGTAATAAATTCATTTTTTTCCGAGCAATTTCAGATAGTAATGTCATAACTGCAATTTATCAAATAATTAAAATATTTATATTATTTTACAAAAAATTGTATACTTAATAGTTTTTTTTAATTTTGTACAAATTATCAATTTGTATTATTTATTAATTTGTATTATTTAGTTTGTATCTGTGGAAATCAACAATACATCAACTACATATATTATACATACATATTTATTGTATAGCGTATATTATACATACATATTTATTGTATTATACATATTTATTGTATCAACTGCATATTTATTGTATATACGTTATGACTCCTAAATAAAAGAACAGGCCCAATTACTGTCAATTATTTGGTAATTAGTGAACAATTAAACATGTATATCATTATTTTTAAATATGACAAAAAATGATATAATATAGAACAATATAAACCAAATTTCATAAAATTTGATTTCTTGAAAATTTTGAAAATGCATATTCATTCAAGAAAATAGTACATAATTAAACCAAAAAGTTAATGTGGAGGAAATAGCTTAAACAATTAATTTCCAATAAAGCAAAATAACTTTAACCTACAAGCATAAAATTTCGAAAAATGTTACAATAATTTCACAATATAGTCCGGCATTCTGAATATCAATATCAACATTATCGAGATATCGCACAATATCTTGTGGCGATACGGAAATTTGCAAATTGTACGGGCGAATTGTTATTTAAAATGTTGATAAAAAGCGATATTTATATAAGATGAGATTTCAAAATAGTAATCAGAGGCCGATTTTATATTTTATAAAAAGGATTCAATCAATTTTTCAAAGTTATAGCTGAAATGGGTTATCAAAATTTAATGATTTTTACTAATATGCAATCTTACGAATCTGCAGGATTTCTTACTTGCACTGCATGTGTAATAGTAAGGAAAATAATTTTACAAAGAGTTTTAACGAATGCCGGGAACTCAGCCAAACGAGAAATTTGGATTCATCTGGCGACGAATTTGGCGACAAAAATGATGATTCTAGAATAAGTCGGAATCTTAGCGATGTCTCTATTCAAATGCAAATATAGAGTCAAACCTTAATAAATATATTAATCTTAATTTTACATTCTTTAAATTTTATTAATTGCCATTTTACCCAATAGACAGGCAATCCTTCTAAATTTGTTGATGCTCTGTCATGAGTGCCATAAAAGCAACGGCGCACACACTAGAATGAATTCCCTTTATGGAATGACGAACTCCAGTGAATTATCTCTGAACTCTTTGAATTGTTGTAAATGTTTACTAACAGCTGCTTACATGTATATTTTTACAAGTACCGGGTACGGCATAAATTCGTGCAAACTTCAAAAAATCATAATAAAAAAAGTAATGCTCGAAAAAATTGCGGTTTGCGGGAATATGTTCAGAAAGTCTTTGGATTTCGTTATTTCCATTAAAAAATGTATTTAAAAATTACCGATAGATGGCGCTCACACAGTCATACCGAGAAGGTTTATGCAAATCAGGAAAACAGAGCACAGTAACATTATAGTACATTTTATTTTATAGCAAAAGATTCTCAACATGACCGCCACCACAAGGTATTAAGCAAGTGAGGCGCGTAACTACGCCTATTATAGCTGCGTGTAACATGTCGGCATCGATGCCGCTAACGGCCAATTGAATGGCATCTTTCAGTTCCATCAAAGTGGCAGGAGAACCCGGTAGACACGAGACTTCAGGTATCCCCGCAACCAAAAGTCCGCTGGAGAAAGATCTGACGATAGTGAGGGCCACTCATTCTTACATCCTCTGCTTATCACTCTGTCCTCAGTGAATGTGTCTAAGAGGAACGTCTTAACGGAACTAGCAAAGTGGGGCTGGGCACCATCCTGCATGAAAGTGACGGAAGATAACGCACGTCTTTGCTGCAAAGCAGTCATAACGTGGTCTATTAAAAACCTAAGATAGCTTTCTGCAGTGACGGAACAGGTTTTCCAACCGGATACAGGACGACGCTCTTCAGAAAAGAAAGGGCCTAGAATGAAGGAAGCAGTGAAACCGCACCAAACAGTCACATGTGGAGAATGTAGTGGTTTGGTCGTGTACGCAAGAGGGTTTGATGCTGCCCAGATACGACTGTTTTGCGTATTGACGTCACCATGCAATGAAAACTGGGCTTCATCTGTCCACATGATGTTCAGTAACCATTGTGAGTCACGTTCCATTTGTGCGAGCACCCATGTTGCAAAGGCTTGTCTTTTCTCGCAATTTTCTGGCAACAACTGGTGAAATGCCTCTATCTTGTACGGATGCAGCTTCAAGACTTCGTGCAGAATGCGTCAGATCGATCTTTCCAGAATTCCTGTAATTTTACCTGCTTCACGTGTACTGGAACTCCCCGTTGAAGTCTCGGTGCCACATTTCTCATGACCCTTTGGACAATAGTGACGCGGTCAGCGCTGACGGATGGTCTGCCACTTTGTGGACAATCCTCTAATCTTCCCGTTTCCTCTAAACGGCGAACTGAATTCAATATCCCATTCAATGAAATTGGGTCTTTCTTCGCCTTAACTCCTTTCACCTTCCTTAACTGTCGCAATGCTTTAGTCGCAGATTCACCGTTCTTATAGAACAGTTTCACCACTAATGCTCAATCCGGTAGCGATAGCATGCTACTGGTGTCGAATGACAGATCCATTTCCAGCCTTGTGTTTTATAGCTATACTGATTTGCATAAACAGTCTCGGTATGATGTGTGAGCGCCATCTATCGGTCATTTTTAAATATATTTCTTTAATGGAAATAACAAAATCCAAAGGCTCTCTGAAAATATTCCCGCAAATCGCAACTTTTTTTTATTATGATTTTTTGAATTTTGCACGAATTTATGTCGCGCCCGGTACTTTCTTTATGTGCGCTTTTGTAGTATTTTCCTATCTGTGCTCCATGGGGTTTATTTTTCCTTTAGAATAAAATGAGATTATTATATCCATTAGATAGCATGTTGAACTTTTCATCGTACTCCCGTCAATCGGATTATCAGTAACAAAATTTTTACTTAATATCTTAAAACTAGTGTATTTTTCTGATTAAGTTAGCTTATTACGTTAGTTTTTCTATCTATTAAATTATTGAAAAAGCTTGCATAGGCACTAAGATTTTATTAAAATAGAAAAATATCAATTATAATCTTATTTCTAACATAACCTGTTGCATGAAATGATGGATCAATTATTGTGACAATCAAAATTTTATCCAAATTGAAGATTCTTACACCGAAATGTTTATAATACCGAAATTTCTTGTTATTTTAGAGAATGTGTTATTGTACTTCTATTTCGTAGTAGAAAATGAATAACGTGTCAAATGTCTGATGCAATGACTGCTATGTATAAACTTTATTATTATTCAGTGCCATTGATAAACCTTGATTTTCATCTTGATGATAGCTTTTAGTTCTACTTTGGAGTATTTTGTATCTCGTACCTTTCTTTAAAAATATTCGTATATAATTCTGTTTCAATCGGTTTAATTTTATTTCAAAATAATTTTTTTTTTAATTTATATATGCTAGTCTATTTTTTTATTCCAAATTCAATAGTATTATAAGAAGACAGTAAATAGATAAAACAAACAAATATTCCCTTTTATTCTTATTAGAAATACATTAACTTACTATAAATACGTGTTTTAACTTATTATAAATACACTAACTTATGAAAAATACATTGTTTTAATTTATTAAAAATACACTAATTAATTAGAAATACATAAGAGTGCAGGAAATCTTTAGTGATCTGTTTGCCTGTTATTATTATTCTGAAAACGAGCTGCTTCTATTCAGTATTTGAAACGGCTGTAATAAACTTCTTTATGGAAACCTTCGTTCAGAAACTCCTAATTTTTAATTAAAAACTCATTACGCTTTATTAAAGATTAAACACCGAGATTTCATCGTAGATTAAATATTAAGAATTTCATTCCACTTTTAAAATAGTAAATCTTTTTAAAAATTCCAATGCATTATTGAGAAGAATTCATTGAATTTTAATGTTGGAAAATCTTATTGCAAAGAAGAAATTTTAATAATCTTTTGCGGTTTTGAAAGAAACTAAATCCGTTTAAAGAATATTAAAATAATTTTCCTTTAAGTATTCTTTAAAAATGTTCTTACAGTGTTCAATGGTATTAAGCTTTCAGAAATATGCCTCATTTATATATATGTAATCCTCATTTGTACAAAGGAACTGTATAAAAATGAGTCCAAGTTGTAATTTTGGAATTTAAATTTGTAAAAATATACTGACAAAAAAGATTCTTAAACTTTATCAAAGATAATCTTTATCCATTTTAAAGTTTTAAAAGAAATATATTCATTTTTAAAATTATCACCTTAATTATCGTTATTCATTGGAATACAGTTTGAAGAAACGTATGTTAATATAGAAGGCTACTGTGGAGAAATAAGATTCACCGAACTTTCTCAAAATGAAATGGCAACGCCTCCGAATAACGTTGCCGTGATGACGGGTTGTAAAATCGTTTTCTCTTTCTTCTGCTCGTTTTATACTACGTGTTGAATTACACGAAGACATAAACATTTTTGAAACTCAGCATTTACAACTGCTTGCTAAATTTTAATATTTCCTAAATATATTTTATCTTTTAGGAAATAACCCATTTTGAAGAAATATATTTGTTCTATTTAATTTAACATTTAAAATTTATGCTGTTTAGTTCGACAGTGAGATTTGATATTATAACAATATATACAAACTGTGTATCATGTTTCAAATGAATATAATAATAAATTATTTACTATAGCACAATAAAATTATAAATTTGAATTTATTGAAAAGGTTTTAATTTCAATAATTACTCAAAAATTTTGCTTGGTAAGAAAGAGTACGGTAAATTATACAGGTTCTTGAACATTTTTTTAAAGGCTTGTCATAATTAAAAACCGATTTATTTCGTTCTTTGGATATTTTAAATTTTTATTTCAAAAAATTAGAGCAATTTTTGAAATTTCTTCATTTGTATCTAGTAAATAAGAAAAAAATTTTAGTTATTAGTTAGCAGATAAACAAATGAAATAGCGTAATATTAGATATGATAATCAAAATAATTTCTATTCTTTAAAACTTTAGATTTAAAAAAAATGTTGAATTGAGCCTAATTTTGGCAAGTTAAAATATTTGTTGTCTTTTCTTATTTCAGACATTTTATTCAATGTTAAAAGATAATTTAAAACAAAACTATTTACTTTTTTTGCATGCAAAAGATATGTTAAAATGCTAAATATGGCAATAATACAATTTAGAAGAAATATAATCAGGAAAATGTCTTCAAAACTTTTTAAAATTCCTTTGTGCTCAAATAGTAAAAACTTAATAAGCATAATATATTACAAAATTCATTTGTTTTATTTTAAATTTAATAAAGTTATGATAATGAAATCTTCTGCAATTAAAAAAAATGTTATATATGTTATTTTTTCTTTCTTACTAAATAGAAGGAAAGGTTAAAATAAATGTAAATATATCCGATAATATTTTAATGGAGAAAATGATAAAATTATTCGCATAACTTCTTAAATACTGGATTAGAACATTCTCACAAAAGTACTAAGCAAAATTATAAAAATGCATTGTATTTTCACTTTAATGACTCGCACTTTTATACATTTTGTAACACAAATTCTGTACCTTTTTTTTTTTTTTGGAAAACATTTATTTTGCTTTTTTAAACTTTATTACATCTCTGAAAATGACTTTAGACTCATTATTAAATCAAGCAGTTTATTCGAGTCAAAAAATAACAATGCTTTTTCTTTGAAACTAGGTTGTATTTAAAATTCTGGAGTACCGTAGGCAATAAACATAAATAGCAACAAATTAAAACTTAATATTCATCTTACGTTAGAACATTGATCTTTTACAAAAAATAAGTGCTTATAAAATATATCCAAGAAAGTTATTTTAAACCATTTCGTTTGGAATAAGTTTTTCTCGCAGCACACATAAAAATATTTCTTAGATAATATAAGTCTTAGTAATGAATATAATCACAAAAACACCTAGATGCTATACTACATATCATGGAGGATATAATAGTGGAAGGCAGACTGAATCATAAAAAACAAAGTTGGAGAAATTGATGTTTGTTATTATCTTTTTTATCGATTTCGAAATGACATTCTTGCTCTGAATCACAGAGAATCTCCTGTTCATTTCTTGAAAAAACTCCAAAGGAAGTAAAGTGACCCATGAAGAGAATAGAATATCAGCTGGATTACATCTAATTTGTAGCGTTTTTGAGGAATCGTGTTCACATACACGATTCCATATGATACCAAAATTGGGTACACTACAATAATTTTGGAGAAATGACTGATGCTAAAATTAGATTACAATAATTTTGGAGAAATGACTGATTCTAAAATTGGATACACTACTATAATTTTGGAGAAATGATTGATACTAAAACTAGATACTTTTACAAACATGTAATATTGCTTCCCAGCACGGTTAGTTCAATTACTGGAAAGACCGCTTTAAGATCAGCTATGTTGGGTGCCGATCGGGTGCAGATGCAATAATCTCAAAGGCTTGGCGATAAACTTGGCAAATATTTGACGATTTGGTGACAAACTTGGCGAGTTTCGCGACAAAATAGGTGTTATTGGAAACTTTGAGAATTTTAACAATCCAGCCAATAAAACCCAGACTTTCTCAATCCGCCTTCCGGGAACTATAAAAGGCCGGCAGTCTCGAGTTGCAATGAATCGTGTCCGAATTTGAGAGGATAACGAAGCAACAGCGGAATAATCCAGCGTTGGGTGCAAGCGATTGCTAAACTGAGCTGTGTTCCGAGTCTTGGCGTTTATTATAGAAGCAGCATCGTGTCATGTGTGGAATAGCCAATCGTCTGGTAGGGAGTCTGAAGTTGCATACAGCTAAAGCGAGGAGACAGTGGAGAATTGCAAACGTTTGGAGAGGCCGTAGAGTGAAGCTACGTGAAATCCCTCCTTCTGCTGAATTCCGTCTGGCCACTGTGTGTGCTGTGGTTGATTACTACTTGTGGGCTACTGTTTGCTATAGTGTGCTGTCTTGTGATCATCTCGGCTGTGTATTTGTCGTCTTTGTATTAGTGCCTTCGTGTTAAATAAATGCCGTCGCTGTTTTATACTAAAGGACTGTTTATTTCAGCATCGATCATCAAATATTTAAAAAGAACCCCAATGGAAGTACTAAATCCGTAACAATATACTACTATAATTTTGGAGTAATAATTCTTACCAAATTTTATTTATCTAACTCTATTTAATGTGATTACACTGCTTTCTCTCTCTATAATGCTTATTCGCTAAAATAAAAATTTGTGACATACTTACACCAAATAAAAATTCCTGTGAATAATAATGAAATGAATACAAACGAAAAAGAATGTCAGCACTGCATTCACTTTTGTTTCATATGGGAAACTACGATCCGGAACATATTGCAAAAAAAATCACACTAAGTGCTTAGATAGACTCATTTCGATGGGTTGAATGTTTTAATAAGTTGGAGTGGTTTTTGGATGTGATTTGAAAGAATTTCTTCAATCAAAAATGAATGAAGTTTTAGTTTAAGGATAATTTCAGCCATTGA
The DNA here is from genome assembly GCA_026543865.1 of Argiope aurantia. NCBI lineage: Eukaryota > Metazoa > Arthropoda > Arachnida > Araneae > Araneidae > Argiope > Argiope aurantia. The sequence goes on along the minus strand of JAPMOR010104084.1, from coordinate 230,219 downwards.
TGGATGTAGACAATTAATAATGATATTTATTATGATGGGGATGAATAACAATTGATTATGTTCCATTGTTTGCCACAGTTTTCAAAATAACCTCACAAAGTTAGAAATTAAGCCACCAGGTTCGCTGCAACGAGAGGCAGCTTCTTTTTCTATAGTTACATATTATTTTCATAAACTGAATTTTCTTCATTCAAATACCACCTTACAATGCATTCTGAACAAAAATTATCTCTACTAATAATAAAGATGATAGTCTACATGTCTTTGCGTGCATGTTCTCGTTGGCTATGAGTCTGACTATTTGAACCAAAGTTAACAATCTTAGCTCATGAGTGTGAGAATGTGCACCTCGAAACAATTTTCTGAAATTTTAATTAATTAAGAATGACTAAAAAAATTAACTTTCGCCTTAACTTTCGAAAATATTATATACGAAAAAGATTTTTACAACATTTTAAAATTCAAAAAATTATTTTATTAATAATACCAATTTCCTATTTTTTTCTGCTTTTAATATTTTTTTAAAAAATATATTAAGCATGTTTTACAACAACATATTTCATTATTCCAGAAAAACTCAAATTATTTTCATTTTTATCACTAATATTTCATTCTAACTTTTTTTTTCATTGTTAATGATGAAGTTATGAAGATTTGAATTATATTTCCAGTTTGATTAAGTCTTAGTGTAAGGTATGCTTTCAATAATTTTTTAAAATTTTGTTGTTCTAGGCTTTAATTTCAAAAAAAGCAACAGTGAAGTTTTAAAAGGCTTCTATAACTTTTATTTATACTGCTGATCTTTCCTGTGATATTGATATAAGAACATCTTAAAATACTTTTAAAATGGAATCGAATGGAAATCGCATAGCAAAACGAAACAGAATCATATAAAGCTTCTTAAATAGCACGAGTTATAAATCAGTTGAAATTGAAAGTTAAAAAATATTTTGTTGAGGATAAGATTTGAGAACCATAATGATGTAGTTAGACAAAACATTTAATCGAAATCTTTAGCAACACTTTATCTTGTCGAATAAATTGGTTGCCAAAAGTGGCAAGCTTTAAATGAAAATAATAATAGCTATATTGAAAATTTCGTTGATACAAAGCAATGTTAGACATTTTATTGTTTTCTATTCATTTCTGTATGAGGTTTTTAATTTTCAAGAAAATGTTTTTAAAATCACATAAATATAAATATATTTTATTGTATTTTTTAAAAATTTAATTGTTTATTTTACTTTAAAAAAATAATTCGAAATCTATCAGAAATGAAGAACATTCAAAATTTGAATAAAAACATGTGAAGGTAGTTTTCTTCCTTGGGGTACCTATGAATTCAAATAAATTTTGAAGCATCGTTCATTCATTTTATTCTGATGAAGATTTTTGATCCTCTATCATAGAAAGTGGATAAATTTTTCTTTGTGCACTTTCCATTCTTTTGAACTAAAAACAATAAAACAATTGTTTGTTGCTGTAATAATATCCCAAAAATAATAATGCCACACACTAAACCAAACAAAAACAAAACATTCCAACCTGTGGAAGCATTAGAGAATGTTTAACTATTATTTAGTACAAGCAAGCTTATACTCATTTTATAAAGATAAAAACTATAAAGGATTATTTTTATTCTTCATCAAGATTATAATACTAGTTAAAACAGACATTTCTAAAGGACAAAATCTATTTTATATTAAATCTAAAAACCCCATGCAGCAAGCTAATCAAATAAAGATTTATTTAATTTTTAAGAATTGCGAAAAACAAATTTAGTTGCGCATAAAAAAATGCTATCGACAGACACTTTTATGGAATGCTTGAAGAAAAAACAAAATTATAAAAAGAAATAATTAGAGGAGTTATCTTTGGCGATAAAATTACATACGACAGAATAATGGAAGGTAAAAACACTGCTTACCCATTTAGAAAAAGATCAATAATAAGACCTGGAAAAAAATGTCATTTAGTAGTAGATTATATTTTTTGAGAAAAAAATGCGTGACCTATTTATTTTAATGCAATAAAGTCTCGAATATTCTATAAAAAGTGAAGTGCATCAATTAATTTTAATTTTTAGCAGACGAGATACATTTTACGATAAATAGTTATGATATTGTTAATGAATGCTTTAAAAAAAATTTCAAAATTCTCAAGTTCTGTTTTTATTTCTTTTATCTTATATAGAAATTATTTTCGTTTTAAAATACCAGGTTATTCAAAATAGTACCAAATATATATTACTGCACGGTTAAATAAATTCATAGCTTTCTGATATGAGGAAAAATGAAATTTAGAAAAGGCATAGTTACAATTGAAACAATGATTAAACGTTATGAAAATTATTTCTAATGTGGCACAATTTTTAAATAGTTGGTCTTTTTAAATAGCATTTTAATTCATTTATAAGAAGCGGATTTAAATTTTTGACTCAGAAGAACAACAGTTATAGTCTTAAAAGTGTTGCCTAGACTAGACTTTAGAAATAGGCTGTGAGATGAAATATCCTAGAGTCATATCTGGAAACAAAATTGAGCTACCAACATGCCACTATATTGTATTTTTTCTTACTGCGCATGCTTCTGTAGAATTTGGTGGTGGTTGTTTTTTTTAGCGTTAAAAAAATTGATCATTTATCATAGATTAATTCCGACATTTGTTGCTATTTGTTCTTTCTGATGCCAGTTCTTTTTTCATTTTATTTTATTTGCCTTTTTCTTTTCTATACAAACTTAAGCATATTCACTTTTTATTTTTTTATTTTACCATGTTTCATTGTGTAAATATCCTTCATTTTAATGCGATACACAGTGAAAAAGAAAAAAGTCATGGTCACCAAAGCACTGATTTATAGACAAGCATAGAATGCCTGAACCTATCTTATGAAATCAGTTCCTTTCTGCGCATGCGCTGCCTACTGGTCGTCTTATAACTGACCGAGTGTAAACCCGACATTACCACAAAAACATTAAACAATTAGTTATTTCTAAGTTGTGAACTAGAAATAATTTTTGAAATTTATTAGACAGTATATTATTATATTTATTACATTTATTATATTTCTGTTCATTTAAAAATTTACCTTACTTGGTTCTATCTACGATTTATTATTTATTTAATACATCTCATTTTATATATATTTATTATGATCCATATTTTTATTAAAATGTAGCGTCTTTTTTTTATTGAAGTGTTCTCTTCTTGGGGGGAGAGTAATTGATGTTCCAAAATCAAAGGGCAAGTTGGATCCTTTAGTGTTAAATGAATGATTGAATAAAACCAATTTCTAAGTAATCTTCGAAAATGTAGAATTTTATAATTATTTATTTCATAACTGGATATATAGAGTTAAATACATATACAGGGTGTCTCAAAAACCATGACCGAGGCTTTTATTCCTTAAATAGTGACCACAGACATATACTGTAAATTGCAAAGTTGCGTAAAAAAAGATGTGAAATGTTATGAAATCGATTAAAATTTTCATTGGATTAAATTTTAAAAATACAAAATTTAAGTTTTTATACGGACCCCATACAAAAAATTCTCAGTGACTAAAATGTGCCCCATCCTCTTATAAGGTCATTTACAAAATCTCATAATTTTATCATGAAAACTCTCAAAGATACGTTAAAACAAAGTTGGTGAAGGGTCAATCACAAATTAAGTGCAAATGTTTACAGCTTCAGTGCAGATGAAGCGACGTAGGAATGCATCATAAGGAAATAAAATATGATACAAATACAAATACTAAATACAAATTTTAAAACCTATGATTCTTGAAAAATACTTCAAAAATTTTTATCATGTATTTTTTGAAGTTTAATTCCCTGAAAATTTTAATCGATTTCATAACATTTTACACCTTTTTTTCGCAACTTTGCAATGTACAGTATATGCTTACGATCATTATTTAAGGAATGAAAGCCGCTTTCAAGGTTTTTGAGACACCCTATATATGTCTAGATATAACACAAAAACAGAAATATAAAAAGATGTAAAAAATATTTGCATAGTTATGCATATACAATGAAATAAAAATAACATGTTGCTTTGTAAAAAAATTATTAAAAAAACAATATTTTAAAACAAATGATACGCTAAAAACAGGAAAGTGGAAGAATTTATCAAATATCAATCCTTTAAATGCACATAATTTTTTCAATGGTTTTTAGATTTATTGCATAGTAAATAAGTATACTAAATGAGAAATTAAAATAGAATTAAAACGCTATAATTGGAAAGAAAACAAAGAACAAATAAATGTCCATGATCTTATTATAAAATATCTCAATTTGAAAGTGATGTGAAAAGAATATTTTATTGTAAATATTATAAAATGGAAAGTAAATTATTTATTCAATAATTTGCGATTAAAAAGACAAATTTTAAGAAGCGCGCAACAATCATTCGTAGGAAAAGGGAAATACGTCTTTGAGTTAATACAATTAATGAATCAAACTGCATGCCAACTAAATAGGTATTAACAACTTACAGTGTAACTTTACAGTGGTTGAAAATCACATTTATGAATAATATTTTCGGTAATTACAACGAACGAAACACTTAAAAAGGCATTTGCTTTTATAAGCAATAGAGATAAAGATAAGTATGCGTATATTAATTTCTAAAAAGTCACTATTCGTTACAAATTGGATAAAGCAGTTAATTCCCTTTTTGTTAAAATTGTTCAATAGCCATGAAATTCCCTCTAATTCGTCCGATTTAAAGTTTTATGAGATTAACTTTTTCCTTTACTCACGAATCAATCGAGATAAAGAGTGAAGAAATGAGTTTCTGTAATTTGAAAAGAACTCAGAGGAGTTAAAGAAAGAAAATTGAAGATACACGATTCCGAATAAATCTTGAATTTATCGTTAAAATTGTCAAGACGACCCATAAAGCTGAAATTTATCACTCGCAAATATTCTGGTCTTTCCGTATCTGATATATCATATGTTGGGAGCTAATAAAAATTAATTGTTATTTTATGAGTCGATACTGCTTGAATAAAAGTACTTCAGGGCATATCGTGAATTCCAGTATCTTTTAAAACAGTAAATAAAATAGCAGACACTTAGTTAACAAGGACAAAAATCACATTTAGTTGATGTAATAGAGAAAAAGAATAATTTTTATCTTTGAAAAAAATTTTAATAAGATTTTAGCAAAAACTAAATAATATTTGTGAAAAATCGGCATATTATTTGTATATTTTCAGCATTGTACATTTTTTAATCAGTTAAGATTCCTTATGATTTATCAAATTTACCATTTTTTGCAAACTTTGCAAGAAAGCTTTTCTTCTTTATATTCGAATTCGCGAAGAAAATATTTTATAACAATAAAAATAATATAAAATTCGAATTGGCGATGATTTTCTCGGGGGGTTTCTTACCAACAAAATCCGCATAAGTAAAATTTTTAAATAAGTAAAAATTTATTTAAAATTTTTATCCAGTATGAGCATTGTCATCCTCCAAATTATATTTGAACAAATTTTACTGTCTTAAGGAACCGTTATCATTAAAACGACAAAGACAGGTGTCCATACGTTTTAAAAAGAAATGGGGGGGGGAGAGAGATATCCATATTTCAATATTTCATATACGGAGTATAAAAGAGAAATTATTGCATCGTCAAAAATTCGAATTGAGATTTTGACAAATTTTTATGTTTCAAACCTCACTAAGTTAGAAAAAAAAATATTTATCGAGTTACGTATCTCTGTCTATATGTGAAATCGACGATAACTCAAAAATATTTTAGCTAGGCAGATGAAATTTGTTTTATAAAATTTATACTACATGTGTAGATTTCCGTCAAATTTTTAATGAAATCCATACAGAGAAAGCATGTCAAGTCCTTCTGTTTGAGCATAAGTGAAAACGGATGACTAAATGCAAAAATCGGGAACATGAGAATATAATTTCTTTAACACTATAATGACTTTTTGGTCAGTTTCAGACTATCAGTTGTTTATTATTAATTTATCAAAGAGGAATCCTGTTTCGCTTTTAAAGGTTTAAGTATGACCGCTAGTATATCCGATTAACATGACAAATTCTTATAAAAAATACTTTTCAATAATCTCTCAATTAGTAATATTTGCATTGCAAGATTTTAAGAAATAAATAAAAAAAAGGAAATTGTTTATACGTGGAAAAATTAATTTAACCAAGATTAAATTCGAGCAATTTTGAATTGGTGTATTCCTTTTTGAATTGACTTAACTCAGAAGCAGTCCAGCATAATATTCCAGAAGCAAATAATTTGAAATATTTTAATGAATGCCTCGCTATATTGAAATTAGGCAAACAGGCTGCATTAAATTCAGCTTTTTTTTTTAACGAAGAAAAAACGGTCTCTTTCCGTGATGTTACAAGCGATTCCCAAAGCCAGTTGATTTGGAGAGAGGTCGGGACACGGTTTCATCCCAGTAACATCACGGAAAGAGACCGTTTCGGTTGTCCTAAAGTTGTCGTCTGGGGAGGCATTATGATGAACGGGCGAACTGAGCTCCACGTTTTCGACAGAGTTTCTGTAACTGGAGATCGCTATTGTCAGGAGGTGATCCTTCCCTATGTGCGTCTGTTCCGAGGTGCCATTGGATCAGACTTCGTTTTTATGGATGACAATGCACGGCCACACAGGACTCATGCTGTTGAGGAGCTCCTGGAAAGTGAAGATATCACTCGAATGGATTGGCCGGCGTGCTCCCCTGATTTAAATCCGATAGAACATGTGTGGGATGCTTTGGGGAGACGCCTTGTGGCACGATTACATCCTCCTGGGAACACCCGACAACTTAAACAGATGCTGATTGAGGAATGGGCACTCTTACCTCAAGAACTGTTGGACAATCTGGTGCTGAGTATGGGAAGACGGTGCGAAGCAACTATTGCAGTAAGGGGAGGGCATATCCCATACTAAGGAACATCTGCTTGCTGCTCTTCCTCTTGGACAGACAATCATGTGTAACGATACTATGAGTTCAATAAAGCCTTTTTTTTGTTTGATTCCATACTGTATGCATTGTATTCATTTCTGCGCAACTATGCTTTCGTCATTCTTTCAGAACAAAATGCTGTATCTCATTTCTGAATTTCATGTCTCTCAGATGATTTCTCGTGAAGTTATGGCAAAAAACATACCTGTTGCTTAAGTTTTGCACACCAGTGTATATGCATGAATTCTTACATTTTTCAAAAGCTTTGATCTTTTTTTCAAGAATTGTCAAGTCACCAGATCGGAAAGGATCAATGAATTGTCCATTTATCATTCATTATGAGTCCTTGTAAATTTCTCATTTTTTATGCAATACTAAAAGGACTAGGAAGCTGTATAAAAAATCATAAAAATATGCCAATTATATTCTATCTTTTGAAGAATTTTAATCATTATATTGAAATTAAAGATGATTTTTCAGCAGCATTTTAAAACCTTGTTTAAAATAAATGAAAAATTTGTTGGTGTCGTTTATTTTTTCTCTATTTTCGTTTTATTAAACTTTATTAATATTATTATTAGTTATTTCCTAGACTCTCTTCTATGATAGGTTAGAAATATCAGTCTTTAAATTCGTACTATTGATTGATCTGTAATATAAAACATTATTCTTGCTATGATATGCTTCATGCAGAGTCCTTAAACCATTATATAATACATGATTGTTATATACTAATTAAAAAATTTTATATAATATATTATATTAAATTTGATATGATGTAATACATATTATTCAAAATACATTGCAACGAGAAAAAAAACCTAAAACTTCAGGGACATAAAGCAGATGATAACTTACAAAAGTTATTACAGAACTTTTAGAAGATGGAATGTTACGACTCCTGAATTGTGAAAAAGATGTCTAGCCATGGAATTTTATTCTTCAAAACATTTCTACTGCATAGGATTGAGCAAAACTTTTATACCCTTACGAATCGGCTGCATTGGCTATATTTTCGCATTTGAAAATAAAAGAGAGCAGTTCTTCTTTGATAATATGTTCTTTTCTATTATGATGAGGAAATAACAAGACTAAAATGCCATTAATTTTCGCTTCTGTTGCTGCTGTAATATTTTCCATATTTCATTACTTCCGCATTCCTGTTATATTTTTATAGAATTTAATTAATGCGTCTGATATATTTTAGATATACTTGTCACGTGAAGTATATTCATTCAATAATTTTCATTATCTATTTAATTTATCCTATGTTTTTCTCTGAAATAACAAATTTATATTTAAGTTTTTTTTAACATTTTGAAAAAATCTTAGATACTTAATAAATATTTTTTTTTAAAGTTGAAACTCATCGATGAATTCTTTACTGTGAAATAAATGCCAATACTGCTTTAGAAGAGTTTGGGACATTTAAAATCATTAAAGAAATTAATTTAGCTTAATGAGATTAACGTCTCTTTGTATAATAATTCGAAAATTATTATTAAACGGTTGTCAGATTACAAGACGATATTTGAGGTGACATAAATAGATAAATTTAAATATTTTTCGTATTATTTTGTGAAATTTTCTTTTTGCTTTTACAGAAATATTAGTATCATATATCCCTTTAACATTTACAAACGCATATAGAATTAATTTTAAATATTTAAGTAATAAAGCATATGTTATTGAAACGATATTTCAATAACTATTTTCATGACAAATCAATGAATATATATTGTTCTGTATCGTTACAATTTTTAATTCAGTCAGAGTATGGATTCAGTTTATGTATACAAATAAGAAGCAAGTTTTTGAAGCAACTTGTGAAGGATGATTAGATCTACTTTTGAACCATGTTCAAATAGTAAGAATGACACTTGAGCCAGCGTAAACAAATTAATTAATTACAATATTCTTTTTGTTTTAATTCCATAAATTTTCTTTTCTATTTTTACAGAAAAATATATCTTTTGCACTTAGGATCTCACATGTAAATCATAATACAGACTCTCCGACCCACCCGAAGGCACACAGATAAAAAAAACCTGAATGACCGGACCACCGTAACAGCAACACTGGCGGGAACTATGGTTGAGTCCTAAGGGCCATGGTACAACCCCTTTCCAAAGGAAGTGTGTCTCGTCAACGATGGGAGGAGCCAGATCCCCCACCTTTTTGTGTACCCTCCAGGGTAGCGAGATCCAACCACCATACAGGAAACATCTCATCCTCTTATCGAGGTGCCCCAGGTGGGTTAGATCTCACATGTAATAGATCTTTAATGTTTGCGTAACAGATTATTATTTATATATTAAAAAATAAACGAAGAAAAGGAATATATGTCTGAATGTCATCTCAATTGTGTTTTTTATATTTAATTTACTAAGACTAAATATCGTGTAGAGGGCTGAAAATCAATTAAGAATGTGAATGTAATAGGAAAATAACTAGGAAAAATGTTATAAATTCAAAAGTGATTAGTATGTGATGATGATTAAAAATTAGGAAGGGACAAAGGAAAGAGTTAGTTTAGTTATGTTATATTAACAGCCCGTTTGAAGCAACACTTGGACTATTTTGGGACAGACCTCGTAAATTTTGAACCGCGGTCAGATGACGAGGACGATACCTGAGCGGCACCCCCATCTCCACACCACACCAGCGGGAGGACGTTTGGTCAGGACGGATTTAACGTGCAACAGATCCCCTTACACGACGGTTCTTCGGTGGAATCGAGTCTCGAACCTGAAACCCTCCGGTTCCGAAGCCGAGATCTTACCAGCAGGCCACCGCGGCCCAAAGGAAAGGGAATAGATAAAAATTAATAAATATATTTGGATATTGTAGAAAAAAAGACTGTAAACTTAATCATTTATGTAAAGTGACCAGTCTGTGAATTTTTATATTATTATTTTTCTGTGAACATAGTTCGAGAAATATAGCTAATTTTGAATTTTTATGTCTTTCTTTTAAAAAATGTTAAACTAGAAGATAGCAGTTCTCAAACTAAAAGCTGGTATTAAAAATTCTGAAGTATTACATGATAAAATGTTGCTTGAAAAGTAAATTGTATGTTGACGAAAAGTATGGAGAAAAAAAAAAGAATTGCAGTTTTTGTTTCTTAAAAATAATTATTTTAATGAGTTTATAATAAAATTTCAGACATTTTTATCCAACTATTTTATAATATAAAACATGTCTTAGTTGATCTAATGTACATAATCATTAATTATTTATTCTAAAATATATAATTTTTCAGAATTAATCAGCTTTCCCAGGAAAATGATTTCAATAATTTGAAGTCAGCAAGAACCTGCAAAAAAGAAAAAAAAATTAATAAAATAAAAATGTGGTGCAGTGCGTTCATTTTAAGAAGATCAAATAATAATCATTCATTTTTTATTTAAAATAATTAAGCAAATAGGCGCATTAAATGACCTTACTTTACATATGATAATCACGTTGAAAGTTTATAAGAATTAGATTATATACTTTTATAAAGAAATTATTGAGGAAAAAATAAGAAATAAAATAAGCTTCTACTTACATCTTTAAACAAATGTTTATTATTTATTCTAAATTTTTATTTAGTTGCCTTAAATATAATGATTCACATTCATTTTTGGGCTCGTGCTTTTAATGGACACCATCTGAATATTAAAAATTTATTTCAAAAGCCTTTCTAATAAACTTACTTTTGTCTATAATAAAATCTATCATAAATCCAATACCTTTAAAAAAAGATTTATTTACCAAAAAAAATATTTTTAAAAACTTGTATAAATAATTAGACACTTTGAGCATTCAATAAATGTAAACTAAAATATGCATGTAATCAAATATTTATTTGGTAACATTTAGCTAAAATTACACTTTTTTTAATATGTTTTGAAATGGACTCAATTAGTTTTTTTCTGAGTAAGAATGTTCAACTCCTTTGTTAGCACTTTTTTAAATTCAGCATGAATATCATCATGTTTTTTTATTCACGTCACATATTTTCAATTGGAGCCTAATCTGGTGAATATATGGCGGTGTCTTGATAACTTTGGAACAACTGTACAGCAACCACAAACGAACATTTTGGGCTGTATGTTCGGCAGCATTATATTGATATGGCTTGAATGTGTTTTGAGTAGAATATTTTTAAATTTTCTTTCAGTATATTTATATACTTATTTCCATTTTCAATCAAAACTAAGTTTCTCATATCAGAACGTGTTAGAAATTGTTGTGCCCAAGTGTTGAGTAGAATATTTCCAAATTTTCTTTCAGAATATTTATGTATTTATATTGGCCCATGTCATTTTCAACCACAATTAAATATCTTCTGATATAAGCAACAAAACGTCCCAAAACCACTATATTTCCACTTCGATATTTGATATTTTGAAAAAAATTTGGATTTAGCTCTTTGTTGGTCTTTCTCAACACAATTATTCGTCCATCAAGTGCAAATACGTAAACTTTTGACTCACCAATTACTATGATCTTTTCTCCAAACGATATATATTTGTGTATCAGGAATTCAATATATATATATATATATATATATATATATATATATATATATATATATTGTTACAAACCTGCAATTCGGCTTCCCAGCATAGTTTGTTCCATCAACAGAAAGAAAGTTTTACAGTCATCTGAATGGGACGGAGTCCAGGTGTTCGTCGGAGGTCCCAGAGCTTGGCGACAAACTTGGCGACGAATTTGGCGACTTTGGCGCCAAAATAGATAATACCCGAAACTTCGAGAATTTTCCCGATCCGTCCAGTAGGAACCGAGATACGCCTCGAACGTTCCTGATTGGTTGAGAGGCTTCTAGCCCCGCCTCCTGAGACCTATAAAAGGAAGCGGCCGCCGCTGCCAAAGGAGACAACGGAATAGCCCGAAGACGAAGCGGAGGAGTCGTAAGCGACAGAGCGGAGTAGGCGGAAACGACGATGAGCAGCGACGGAGTCAAACTCGTGCTGAACTGAGCTGTGCGCTACTGTCTGCAGTAGATTCTTGTTGTATGCTACACGTCTCGGTTGAAGATAATCGTCTTTTGTGCTGTATATAGTTGTCCTGTGTGTCTTCGTGTAAATAAACGTCGTTATTTCTTTTTCTACGTCCGCCTACTGATTGAGCGTTCTTTACACCATATCACTTCCACTTTCCAAACGAACCTCGGTAAAAAATTCGTAACAATATATATATTCTTTCTAATTCTGTTGTAAGTTTCAATGCATTTAGATTTGGATTTTTCTCGACTTCATGCATGATAAACCTTTCAGCTTGAGAATTAACCTGTGATATGTTTTGCTTCAGTGCATTTTCCACATAGTTTCCATCGTTTATATCATTTTTAAAGATCATTGAATAACTTACTTTAACAACTTTTCCAATAGTTCAGATCTTTTTTGGTCTTTAAAATATTGTATGATGAATAGAATTTCTTGCAACTTTGTTGTGCGTGGCCATATTCAATGCAAATATAGAAATGTAAGCAAATTTATAAGAAGTAATAGTGAAATCAAAGTGCAAGCGATAATATTTGATATATATTTCCGTTCATACGAAAAAAAATATTATCTGTCAGAAAATTTAGTAAAACTTTGAAGTGTCCAAATATGAAGTATAGAGAAACTATTATAATCCTCAAAAAATTCAAACTCGACTTTTTTGAATTCGAAGACTTCTCCGAGTTCGAAAAACACATTTTTTGGCATTGTATCTGGCTATCTGCCAGTCTGAGACAAAAATAACTTAAAAGCATTTTAAGCTAGCTTTATGAACTTTGGTATAAGGTTTTTACAACAGATCTGTAGATTTTTATGAAATTTTGAGGAAAATTCATTCACAGGAGATCTGTTTGTTCCGCCGTTTGATTACAAATTATCATGATAAATACAAAACGAAGAGAAGAAAACAGATAACATTTGGGACCATATATTTAATATCTAATGTGTAAACACCTTCCAAACTTGGAACAATATCTGTCAAAGGATTGACTTTCTGTATATCTGTATTTTCACAAATTTATAAGTGCAATAACTCAAAACTGAAGAGACTTAGATATATGAAATTTGGTATGCACACTTGTGGCTACATTTGAAGTTCTGTGTAAAATTTTGGTTTCAATGGATTGGGAAGAAGGGATTAAAAATTTAAATTTGATTTCCAGGTACATATTGTTAAATGCCAGAAGTTAATTTCCGAAAGTATAGCCAAGTATCATATCATAGATGAAATAAAAACATTAAGTTCACACTAAAGATCAATATTTCATAATTACTGCTTGTCATCTAAAGCTTTCGCAGCCTTGCCAAGGGTCCACAATTTTATGCGTGCATTGGAGAATAACACCTTCATTAGAGAACATGTGAGAAAGTTTTGGGAAGACGACTTACGTTGGTTTTAAAAAAAATTCCAGTAATTCTTATCTTTCTATATTCTCCATGAACAAAATTAAGAACTATCTCATTTTACAAAGAGACGACTAAAAGCCTGAAATGAATCTTACAATTGAATAAAATCGATTTGAGGAGCGAAAGATCAGACGATAATTTAAGATAAAGTATTATACATCTGTTTATCTCAGAAATGGTAATCGATAAAGTATCTGAGATGAAATCAGAGTTTTATTATTCAAATATTTATGACCTATTGTGAATATTAATCTTACAAAACTCAGATGGTCTAAAGAAAAACTGCGCAAAGTAATTAAATAACCTTAGCAGACCTAAATATTTTTAACTGTGTATATTCTAGGATCCATTCGTATGATTGTGACGATTGAGGCAGACTTTAGAAAAACATTTAAGTATCTAGCAGCCTGTCTTTGGTATTATTATTTTCTAATATATATATTTTAGAAAGAACATTGGAATCAGCAAAAAAATTCGAACTAGCTGTTTTGACGAATTTCCTCGTTTTGGACCTTCCTGAGTTCGAAAAGAGCTTTTTTAAAAAAAGTCCCTCTGTCTTTCTGACAGAGATAAGTCAAAAATGCTTTGAACTGGGTGGATGAAATGTGGTACATGGTCTTTACACGAAATTCGCAGATTTCTATCAAATTTTGAGCTAATTCCGTTCCGTGGAATGTCTGTCCGGCTGTACGTATATAAGTTAGCACTATAACTACAACTTGATGAGAGCTGGATGTATAAAATTCGGTACAAATATTTAACATCTATAGCGTGGACATCCATCACATTTTGAGTCAAATCTAATAAGGGGTTGACAATGACCATCTGTCTGTCTGCACTTCCGGAAATATGTAGACGCAATAACTAAAAATCGCTGTGACTTAATTATATCAAATTTGGTATGGAGTTTTATGCTTTCAAGGATAGTTTTGCATCGAATTTTTGTTTCAACCGGTTGATAAAAAAAAGGTGTCTAAAACTCAAATTTGATTTTTTAGTATTATTAACCTTTATTCAAGAATTAATCGCCAAAAAAAACTCATTAAGAATGACACGATAGATTCAGTAAAAATGCTAAATTCATGACAAAAATTAAGTACGTCAGTGCCATGCAAGACGTTCTCTGGGTTTAGTTTAGTTAGTTTAGTTTAGTTATATTAATGTCCCGTTGTAAAGCAACACTAGGGCTATTTTGGGACGGACCTTGTAATTTTGAACTGCGGTCAGATGATGAGGACGACACCTGAACTAACACACACACACACCCTCTCCACACCACACCAGCGGGAAACGTTCTCTGGGATAACACCTTTATTAGAATATGCAAGAAAGTTTTTGGAAGACAACACCTTTCTAAATGACGGATTGAGCATATGTGTGTGTGTGTAGGGGAATATTTTTATTGCTTTTCTATCTTTCTTAATACAAATATATTTTTCTTAATTATATTTTAGCATTAGATTGGATATTTTTCCATGATTATAATTTATCTTGTTTTAATATTTAATGTCATATTCAATTATTAAAGAAACTCCATTCTTTTATCTTCAGTGTAAAAGCCATAGAAATTCTTTTGCTTTCCTATGTTATTAACGCTTGTTTCTGTTTCAAAATATTTCTCCTTTGATACGTATTTTCAAAAAAGAAATGAAGTGTGAAAAAGTAAAAAAACTGTAATAAGAAAAATACATTTCTTGTGATCATTAATAAAGGTAACGTTTTCATTTCCATTCAACTATTCGTTAGCTATAAAGCTAAAAAATTATTTGGCATAATCCAGAGTTCTAGAGGAATTGTATGACGCACTCAAGGGCAATAGTTTATCTAAAAAGAGCAAAACATAATAAGTTTGAGAAAACTTCCTTTGAACTCCTTATGCCAAGAAATGTTAATGAATTTTCCAAAATGTGAAATTTGTGTAGAAGTTTAGAAAAACGGTTTCTGTTATCTAGATTTAACGAAAAATAGAGAAGTTCTCCTGGCTAAAATGTGTATTTAACAGAAGTACTCTTTTTTTCCTTTTTAAATAAAATTTATATTTACAATGATTGCTTTTGACTTTATAAATTATTTCAAATTGCTAATAGGACTATATCCACTTCTATATAATACAAAATTGAGTTCATTTCTCTATTGCATTTTTAAATGCATTAAAATGTAAAAAAAATTCTTAATATGGGGCAAGAAAATATATGAATATTTATAAATTAAATTAAGCATGAAATCTAATTAGTTTTGAATAAATGCACCCTTTTAGCTGCTTTTTGAAAACTTTTTCAAATTGTCTGTTGATGTTATTTATTGATACATTTACTTTTATTGACTTCTTCTAGTGACACATGGCAGGAAGGAAGAAAAGGGCATTCTCTTTTATGTATGAATTCTCCTTTGAGTTTTATTAATGATAAAATCTCCTGATAATGTCGATGATGAAATGTAACTCTTTAACTCTTGTTAATCAAATTAAAAGATGTGGAGGATAAGGATAAGGATAATGATTTCTTTTTGTTAAGGTATGGGCATCTTTCACTATAATGCTTAAAACTAGCCGTTACTGTATAAAAAAAAAAATTCCTATTTCACACTTTTCCTAGGCATTCTATAGAATGCCAAATGTGAAACCGGTTAAGTAGGAAATATATCTCCGATTCGTTCCGAATATCAAGTTTCAAGACACATGACACTTTAAGCCTAAGAACTTGCTTAGAATGGCAGATATTCCTGACCACGAAATTCCTCTCCGGTCAGTTGCAGTTGCTCAGCTGATGGAATCGGCCAAGGATTCGTCAACTGTATTTATAAAACAAAGTGTCAAAATATGAAATATGTCTGCGTGAAAAATGTAATAAAATGTAAAATCAAAATGTCATTCAAGCCTACCATGTTGCAATAAGTAGGCTAATTTTAATTTCTTATTTTTATATGAAAATTTTAAACCCTTAATAAGAAAACCATAAATTTCCTTTTGTACAATTTTCATTTTTCTTTGAGTATTTTGAATAAATTTTTTTAATGGCTTTCTCGTTATTTTTTCAGAATTACATTTGTATTTTTGAGTAATGCATGTCATTTATATTATAGCCTTATCAGGAAATTTTTTTTCATACATTTGCCATTCTATAAAAAGCCTAGGTGTTAAATACAATGCCAAGAGAATCTATGTGTAATAATTTTTCTATTTCGTACTTTACCTAAAAACTTCCCGCATTATATGCAATGCATAGGCATTCTATAAAATGCCGGAGTTTCATACTTCGCCTATAACACATGCATATGGACATAATTTTTCCACGGTTAATTTGTTTTATATTTGACACAGATCTATAGAATAAATGCACGGGCGAAATCCCAAATTCCGTTCATATAACTATTATTTCCACATACATATTTACAAAGCGATAAAACTTCAAAAATATTTTTTTCACACTTGCAGATCTAAATCGAAGAGATTCATCAAAATCTCAAAGAAGAAAGATAAAATTAATTCTATAAATACACAAAAATAAATTCTGCAATATCCAGAATCTCAGTAAAGAAAAAAATATTTCCTTTGTTAATGAAGCTCTAGGTTAAAATGCAATTTATTCGTCTTTAGTATTGGCAAACGCGGCGACGAGTTTAATAACCTCGAGTAGGATTTGCATATTTTCTATTAAAAGAGTTAAGACGCAGTTTTGATTTTACTTCCAGATTTATTAAAATCAATCTTCAAGCTCAATTTTCAAATAAAAATGGTTGAAAGAGTCCTTCCGGTTGTTATTTGTCCGGAAATTAAGTGTTGGCCTTAATGAAAAGGACTCAGGTATCTTCGCGATTAAAAATCAATCTTATTTTAAATAAAATTCTGCTACCGTTTCAAATAACTACAGGTCATTATTTTCAAATATGGAGCTAATATTTAATAGGAAGCTAATGCTTTCATATTTTTTTTTCTTCTTCTTTCTATTAAAATTCTAATCACTATTTTATTCTTGTAACAATTTGCAGAAATAGACCAGCAAGAGAGTTTTTTCCGAGACTTTTTTACATACTTACTTAAAATTGTTATCCTCCGCATAAAATTTATGAGCCTTGAACAAGACAGCCATGAGTATGCAAATTTTCATGTTCCGATTCGCACATATGAACTTTAAAGCTATAAATTACAATGCAGAAAACCGAGCATGTACTTTGGATGCCTTTTATTGATTAAACTTAAATTTGATACAGAATTACAATTTTATTAAGATCATAAATCAAATTTTATTTATCTAATTTGTTGCGTTTTGAGGTTATCTTCGTATATATGTATGTAAATGTACTGATAGACAGATGGTCATCTCATTGACAGATTTGGTTCACAGACCTTACTATATATTAATTTTATCGGTCCAATATTTTACGTTTCCCAGTTATCATATCCCCTTACACTCGAAAGAATAGGCAAACTTCTTCCATATGCATTTCATTCAAAATTTGGAATAATCTAAAAGATTAATGTAAAAGATTTCTTATCACATTTCATCCATTTAACTTAAAACATTTTTATTCACTCATAATATTATAAAGGCCTTTAGTCATAACGTAATATGTATCTCTCTAAGTTTCTGTTAGCTCCCGTAGAATTTATGCTTTAAATTAAAGTGGAAAAGATGAATCTGCAATTAATATAATAATATTTTTTACTGAAACAAAGCATTTTTTATAATATGATTACTGATAACAGAGTCACTGAGCGTTTAAACTTTATTGGCACTAAAGAATATATATCTTAATTTATGTAATATCTCAAGAATTTGTCAACAAAATTTTCTCAGATTCCTCATGCGCAGATCGATTCATTAACAATGTTTAATTTTAAATGCATCAAACACTAAGAAAATAAAACGAATCGTTTAAAATAGTCGGGCGAAAACAGGTTAAGATAAAATACTTAAAAAACGATATACTTAAAACTATAAACATATACAAAAAATATATAACTAACATAAATACAATTCAATTACAAAAGCACACAACTAACCTAAAAATAATTTAAATCAAGTTCAAATCCGTTGAAAATCCCTTGAATCCGTTGTCAACAATCAGAACACAATGCGCATGCGTGAATTTTCAACGCCAGTTACGGTAACGCAAATGCGTGAATTTTTCTACGCCAGTTGGGGTAACGCTATGCAGATTAGAAATTTTTAATTTCCTTTATTCTGTTTTATTTTAATTCAAAAGTTCTTCTGAATGAATCTGAAAGATCGATTAATTAATAATGTTTAATTTTAAATGCATCAAACATTAAGAAAATAAACAGAATCGTTTGAAATAATCGGCGGGAAAATGTTAACCCTAGCCTCATTAGTGTAGGGGGGGGGGAATGAAGCCTTACTCATTTGGCGGTGGGGAAAATGAAAAGATTTTTTGGCGGAAAAGTTAGTTTTTAATTAAGAATTAAAATTGTAATTAAAAATTTTTGAAAAGGGACCCCAGGTGCACATTTCTGACCTTCAAAGTATACATGTACCAAATTTGGTAGCTGTAGGTCAAATGTTCTGGCCTGTAGAGCGTCAACACACTCACACGCACACATTGAGCTTTATATAAGTATAGATTTTATTTTTGCATTCGAGAAAGTAACAAAGAACATAAAGAAATATGACCGATGCCACTGTTTGGTAAGTTCTCCAAATGACCCACAACAGTGGTGATGTTATAAATTTTGCAGTATTGCAAAAATTTAGATTATTCATAGATTCTTATTATCATCTTTTTATACCTAAGTAATGAGGTGTTCTGCCAGGCAAGCATCAATTATCGGGAAATGCAACTGGTAACTCGGCGAAATCTGAAACTTTGAGAATTTTTCAAAAAGTCGGAGTCGAAATTTAACAAGATTTTTTTTCTAAACTTCGTATATGAGAAAGTACAAAAGATGAGCAACCGCTATTAGAATAGTATTTATCCCTAATGTTCAAAGAAGTTATTTCTTTCATTTCACATAAAAAATTAAATACTAAAATAGATTAAGTAGTGCGTGGTTTATTCATTTTAGCGTACAAAAATTATATGCTTTTTCTCAAGTTATTATTGTAAAATTAATAAGTATACCAGAAATATCTGTCAACAAAATGAAGTAATTTCTTTTTAATTGGTTGAATATTTGGTATGATATTCTTTATTATATGAATGTTATGCAGCATACAAAAAAAATAAGAATCAGTTTGATTTTGCGTATATTTTATTCATAATAGTTCTTTGATTCATTTGAGGGTCATCTAATTAGAAATAATTTTCTGTAAAAAAACTAGCAAAATAAACTTGTTGGACATTTGGAAAAGATCTACACAAAAATTCATTTCAGATCCGAATTTTTATGGCGTTTTTCCAATTCCGCCCCATGATCTCAAGTAAACAAACCGATTCGAACCCGATCTTTTTGCAAGTTTCGTGATTTGTGGTTGGCAGCAACTGCAATGCAAATTTGGCTACTGTTTAAACTCGCCTCGTGTAAGTATTTGTTTAGACGGAATATGAGAATTGGTTTAAGCTTTTCGGTCGAGGCGGAAGAGAAGTTAGTCTTTGTGCAGCTGGTTTGTTGCTTCACCATTTTAAGATAGTTTCTTTCAGTTTGTTTAAATGTTAGACAGAAAGGATGAATGGCTCGAAACTGTTGACCAAGGTCTGGTAATATTAATTTGAACTTTGATTTTAACATTTATCGTATTATTTTGATTGCTCCAGTCATGAGGACATTGACTTTATACTTTATAATGAATAAAAGTTATTTTTAAGGAAACTGTTTTCAACCTAATGTCTCCTCGACATAAAATTTCACTGTGAACTTTGCTAAAATTTGGATTTGTCTACTCAGAGGAATAACAAACTTTGTTCGATTCCTATTAATTTAATTTTGCTTAGGTGATCAATAAGAGGTCATCCACTAGGCACGTTCAATCTACTGGCAATTGGCTTGGGTTCTGAAAATTCAAAATAAACTGCATCCCATCAAGCCAATTATTGAAATGATACCTGCTTTTCCTATAGCTGAGGTTGACGTCAAATTGATTCGTTTGCATGTAGGACATACTCCCTACAGTCATAGTCGTCTCATTTGTGGTGAGGCAAAGTGTCCTGTATGTAATGTGGATTTTACTATCGATCACATTTTAGCTGAATACCTTATTTTCAATTCCAATAGTTTTCGCTTCTATAATCGTCGTCATTAAACTTGCAGGACTTGGTGGGTGAGAAACGGCAATCAAATATTTTTTGACTTTTTAAATGTTATTAACTTTCATACTTGCATTTAGTGCTTTTACATTCTCGTACAAGAAGTACATAAAAAATAATGTAATCATTAAAAAAAAAAATCGATCTCGAAATTTGATGAATCTTCACATTTTAGATCTCCAAGAGTTCGAAAAACACATTTTGGGGAAATGTCTCTCGGTCTGTCACAAAGATAACTAAAAAAATTCTTAGACCTAGACAGTTGAATTTTGTAGATTTTTATCAAATTTCGTGTAAAATCCATTCAGAGGAAGTCTCCTTCCGGATAAAAATCAACACGATAACTACAAAACGAAGAGAGATGGATAGAAACAAATTCGGTACTTAGATTTAACATCTATAGTGAAGACACTTATCAAATTTTGAGTCAAACAGAATTGGAGGCTAATTGGGTTTGACTCAATTGACTGTCTGTCGGTTTGTACCCTCTGAAATACGTAAACGTGATAACTCAAAAACCCAATGACTTAAATATATCAAATTCTGTATGTGGTTTTATGATTACAAGTGTAGTTTTGTATCAAGTTTTGATTTCAGTCAGCTGGGTAAAATACCTCTAAAACACAAATTGGATTTTCAGATACCATTCACCGCTTGCCAGGAACTAATCGCCAAAACATTGACTAATTCCATAATAGATTCAGTAAAAACACTATAACCATGCCACAGTTTAACAATTTTTAAATATTGTACGCCAGTGCCCTTCAAGGCCCTCATTGAGATAATATTTTTATTACAGTTTATAGGAGAAACTTTGTGGAAGACCACTCCCACTAGTTTTATCTCGGTGACTAATATTGTTATAACATAATCTCGCATTCTTCTGTTAAAAAATCCCTATTAATCACTTTTTCGCTTTTACGTATTGAAATTTCAAAATTAGGAAATGTCATTTGTATATTATAATATTTTATTCGTTATTTCGGTCAATTTGCTTTTGTATTTTAATAAATTTATTTATCAATTCTGCTTTAGTATTTTACCTCTTGCTTGGCACAGAATGGCCAAAGGTGGCCCTTGCACCAATAAAATCGCAAACCAACCTTTACTTTCGTGATAATATATTTTAAAATAATATTTACAATCAAATACAGACCGAGTAAAATTTCATCCATATGAAAAGTTAAATATATAAGAGGGGTGATCAAAAAAAAAAATTACAGCAGCAGCATTTGGAAAGTAGAAATTGTGAATGGGAATATTGTTATCCAGAGTGGTGACAGATATCGCTAGTTGTCTTAGACCGGTCGTTCGAGCAGATAGTGTTAGTACTGAGACCTGAAACAGCGACAGTAATAGCAAGACGTCTAGAAAAGTGGTCTCGCATAGAGGTGCGAGCCGTGATACGATTTCTATTGGCCAAGAATGTGTCCCCATCGGACATTCACAGACAAATCGTCGAAGTGTACGGGGGCGAAGCAATGAGTAGACAACAGAGGGTGAAATGGTGTCGTTCTTTTGAAGCGGGCAGAGAGATTGCTGTAAACGTTTAGGTGGGAGGTCTGGAGCTACCCCCATACAGCTCCGATTTAGCTCCAAGTGACTATTTCCTTTTCCCGGCGTTCAAGAAACATTTATCGGAAACAAGGTTCATATTAGACGGTCCTGTTCAAAAAGGTGCCGAGAACTGGCTCAATAGCCAGGGAACTGATTATTACCAAGACGGGTTACACAAAGTGGTTCAGCGGTGTGATAAATGCCTCAACAGGTTTGGTGATTATGTAGAGATGTCGCATATGTCTCTTAATTACCATTTGTATCCTGTGTCTATTGTTAATAAAGCATTTTCCCTTGTAAACTTTTTTGGATCACCCCTTGTAAAATATGAAAATGTAATAAAAATACATTTGAAATTTTGTTTTCAGACAATGATTTTCAATGTATTCACAATTTAGTTTTAAGCATTGTTTTGAAATCTGCACTTAAAAAATATATATTTATATATAGCAGAAGTTTTGAAGAATTTACTCAAAGTGAATGCTATAAGATTCAAACTTCATAATAATTCCCCAAATTTCATTCATTTTTCATACATTCATTACATTTCTTGGAATATTCCGTAACGAAAAATAACAGAGTTCAAAATAATCAAGGTTAAATTTTCTTTGGATCCAAAGTGAATACAGCCTAATATATATAAACTGAGGTAGCGTGAAGCTATATTCGCGAGTTCAGCGGCGATATAAACTAGCCTTCGAGAAATATGTTTATCTTTTAAAAGCAAGAGTAGGCTGGCATAGTTAAAGAATTCTTTATGACACCGTGTGTAATGTACAATTATTTTTTTTTCTTTTTATAGTTTACGGGAGTACCTTTCAACGAAATGTTGAAAGTGAAAAGATTGTTTTTCTTTCGACTTTTTAAAATTTCGATTATTATATAAAGAAAATCCCTAAATATTGACATAATAAAGTCTTTTTTTGTTAAAGGCTGAATTACAATCGAAAATTATTGACGTTTAAAGTGCTAAGATATACAACCTTATAACTTTTGAGGGAAAAAAAAGCAGGGATTGAAAAAAGCAAGGTAAATGAAATGATTCAAAAGGAAAAAAAGAATAATCTAATATTATTTATGAAAATAATCGCTTTTATACTAAGAAAAACCAAAGCAATGAAGTAGCGTTATTTTAAGATTGAAACCTATCCTTTGTATTTTGTATATGGATATTCCTAATAAAGTCGATATCCATGACATCATAGTGCTATTTAAAACTAACTGTTCAGTAACTGTAACTGTAAAAACTGTAACTGAAAAATTCTAATAACACACAGTCGCCAATGGTACTAAAATTTCACTTTCTTATTCAGTGTACAATCAGTGTAGATAATAAAAACGTATTTATTTAATTTTTCACTTCTAGTAATGGTAGAAAATTACGTGATTAAATAATAAAATATTTTCAGCGCAGTAACAATTTTTTTTTAATATCATTATACAGGATTTCTCAAAAACTTTGACCGCGGCTTTAATTTTTTACATATTGAGCATAGACTAATACTGTAAAATACAAAGTTGTGTAAAAAAAAGGCGCAAAATGTTATGAAATCGATTCAAATGTTCAGGGGATTAAACTTTAAAACATATATAACTTAAATTTTTATACGAACCCCTTACAAAAAATTCCCAGTAAGTAAAATGTGCCCCATATTCTAATAAGGTCATGTGCAAAATTTCAGCAATTTATCACAAAAATTCTCAAAGATATGTAACTACATAAATGCTGACTTAACCACTTTTCAATGCCTGGATATGAGTTCGCAAAGAGGTAAAACCATGTCGGATGTTCGTGTTTTAGGGGCGTACACAAATAAACAAAGAAAGTAATGATTGAATAAATAAATAATAATTTTCCTATTTATTGGTTCAAAAATATTAAAAATCTGCAGAAATAATAAATTAGAGGAAAGATTACATCACTTAAAGGAAATATTACATAAGTTTTTCACAAGTTCATTCAATGTGCCATTTTTAAGTTATATTCTATAATTCATGATATAAAATTTCAAAGCATTTTTCAGGAAGCACAGATTTTAAAATTTGCATTTAAAAGTAAAGTTATAAAGACATATTTTATTTCCTTAGGATGCATTCCTGCGTCGCGTCATCTGCACCGAAGCTGTAAACATTTGCATTTTAATTTGTGATGGACCCTTCACCAACTTTGTTTTAACGTATCTTTGAGAGTGTTCTTGTTAAAATTGCTGAAATTTTGTACATGACCTTATTAGAGAATGGGGCACATTTCACTCCCTGGGAATTTTTTGTATGGGGTCCGTATAAAAATTTAAATTTTATATTTTTTAAAGTTTAATGTCCTGAAAATTTTAATCGATTTCATAACATTTTGCAGCTTTTTTAAAGCAACTTTGTAATTTACATTTTAGTCTGTGATCAATATTTAAGGAATAAAAGCCGCGGTCAAGGATTTTATGACACCCTGTATATATATATATATATATATATATATATATATATATATATATATATATATATATATATAATGTACAGATATCTCAAAATCTAATTGAAATTCTAACTAATTTTGACATTTTTTTCTTAATTTCATTCATGTTAATTTTATTCAAAAATGTTTTTTTATTTCCTGATTCAATTCCCACTTTATTTTTATTTAATTAATTCTAACACTCCCTTAGTAAAACTGCTGATTCCGTGGTTCCTACAACAAGTGCAAAGGAATAAAAATATCATGTATACTTTTCAAGGATACCTAATATTGCCTAGCCTAAACACGTGGCAAAGAAATCCTTATCAGGATTACTAAAGAAAATAATTGCTCTTATATCGCGATGCAGACTGGCACATCTCTTATATATATATATATATATATATATATATATATATATATATACTTATAATATGGCTCTCATGGTGAAATATATCGAAATTGATATTAAAATTTCCTTTCGGCCAAGCATCTACAAAATTATGTTTATTTTGTAGATACTGTAGATTATATATATATATATACTACGTTTTACTACAATAATTGGTAATATCTACACGGGAAATACATAATGTTCCGTTTCTTATCTATTTTATATACTGATGTTACATTTTACAATAGATTACGTGAATAGATTATATTGCTTTGCACTGAATGATTTAGAATAAATAAATTAGCAAAGTCTACAAAAATTATCAAATTGACAAAAAGGCAATTTAAGTGGAAAGATAAATCTATTTGCAAAATATATTATAAATTTGCATCGATTCTTTAAAGATAAAAGACCTATAATATAAAGATAAAGATCTCGAAATGATAAATTAAGTTGTCGAAAAACTACCATTCATCTCACGAAAGATTTAAAATTTCCATGTATGATCATTCAAAATTCGTTGCTAAACTAATCAAAATCTTTACTGCATTTTTTTGTCTGGTTATCTGTTACTGTTGAAAATATATTATCTATTATTAGTAATCCGGTATACTTTGGACGAGCAGAGAAGGTTCGTTAGAATTCAACATAATTATGAGTACTGGCAAAAGATTTAAATTGCAATGAATTTTGAAACTATATTTGACGAAAAAATACCTGCTTTTCATAAGACAAGCCGTCTTTGTCGACCAACTTTTTCAGCGAGATTATTGACGTTTTAGACCGTTAAAAAACTAATATAATTTTTTTGTTAATTGATACGACCGATAATCATGAATTAAATTGAACCAATCGATTATAAATTACTGTGGTTCCAAATTAAGAAGTATATATACTAGGAAATAAAAGCGAATGAGAAAATTCTATTTTGGAGTTATTGTTTAAAGAAAGGAATTTTTTCATCTTAACTTTAACATTGACAAAAGCAGGGGATTCATTGTTGTGGTGGAGAAGTTTGAATTTAATCAGGATATTAAAAATCCTTTTAGAATTTTTTTTATAAATTTAAATTTTAAAAATGTATTTTTAAAAAAGAAAAAAAAATCGTGCAGAAATAAAATTGATAACATTAAACAAGTAACATTTTGCTCATTTTTGTGAGATAATAGTTTTGGAATAAATGATCATCTGATAAAAAAAATTATTAGATCATTGAAAAAATTATTAAAGGGATTACTCATCTTCCTACGGTTAAACATACTTTTGCTCTCAATAAAACTTTCTATCTGATGCCTGTTTCTTGATTTCTTTTGCATCTTGTTCTATCTGCTTGAATAGAATTTTTACCCTCTAAAGGGCATTTCTCATAATATTTTGCGGTTTTATTAATCAGCGAAGCGTTCATTTTAATGCAGTAGCAAAACATTCTATGAAGCAGTCTAAAACATTCGTATAGCGAAATGTTTGCATTTAATTGTTACAAGTAATGAAAGCAATTTCTGTGTCACATACGATAGTGTTTTACATATATAAAGGCCCAGAATTGCATTTAATATCTTTTATTTCGTGTTTTTATCAATGGCATTAAATTGTATTCATCTAATAACCTGCTGTTAGTCAAGACATTTGCTTGACTAATGCCGGGTTTACACTCGGCCTGTTATAAGACTGTTAGTAGGCAGCGTATGCGCAGATATGACTGATTTATGTTATGTTACAATTTCATAAGATAGATTCAGGCATTCCATGCTTGGCTATAAAATACCGTTTTGGCATCCCTGATTTTTTTTCTCATTGCCTACTGCTTATCGTATTACTCATGTCCATAAATTATGGATAATTCAGAGTCACACGGCCACCGGATGACACCGACAGTACGTCACAATGACGAAAGTGTAAGAGAGTGATGTATAAGGAATACAGGCGATCAATTAAAATTGCTCGAGATCGCTTTATAAGCCTTTCAGTGTAATAACCGCATAGTTACGATACAAAGGACGCATTTGGGGGATTTTTTGCGTTGTAGAATTATCGGCCGGCTGGAATGTGGGCATACTTAGCTGGAAGTATCCGAGGAACTTGGAATCACCCAGAGTGCCATCTCCAGGTTTTGGCAATGATTTCAAGATGTTGGTAATGTGAGTAGACGTTACAGCACAGATCGCCCCCGAGTTACAACGCCGAATGAGGACCGGTATTTGGCAGTTACTACCAAAAGAAACAGACGGAGCACAGCATCAGACCTGTCTCGTCAGCTGTCTTCAGTCACTGGTACGATAGTTTCAAGGCTGACCGTGTACAGACGCTTAGGGAAGATTCGTCTATATGCTCGTAGGCCTGCCAGATGTGTTCCACTTATTGCAACTCACTGTCGCCTGTGGTTAGCCTGGAGTAGAGAGCATGCATTGTGGACACCGCAACAGTGGCTTGTGTGATGTTTTCCGACGTGTCCAGGTTTAGCTTGCAGTCTGATTCTCGCCGAACTTTCATATGCAGAGTGGCAGGTACCCATTACCACCAAAAGAACATCATTGAACGACACCGTTACGGTGGTGCAGAATTGCTCGTTTGGGGAGGAATTATTCTGCGTTCCGGAACTGACCTGCATGTTCAAATTGGAACCATGGCAGGTCAAATCTATCGGGACGTCATTCTGGAACAACATGTACGTATGATTCGGGGCGCCATGGGCGCAGAATTCGTGTTTATGGATGGCAACGCCCATCCTCACTGTGCAAACATAGTAAACGAATGTCTTCGATTGGAGGATATCACCCGTATGGACTAGCAAGCATTCACACCGGACTTAGAGCATGTGTGGAACATACTTGGCCGATGAGTTACAGCCCGTCAACCACCTCTTACATGTCTACATGAACTTCGGAGAGCATTGCTTGAAGAGGGGTGTAATATTACCCAAGATCAAATCGATAATTTGATACTCAGCATGCCTAGGCGTTGTACGGACTGTGTTGTATGGTCTGGGAGACATATTTTATATTAACCATCATACCAAATATGTAATATTGGTTTTTGTAAATAGGTTGTTTTTTTTTGTAATTTGCTCCAGGGTGCAAAAACTTGCAATTTTTATTAATGATATTAAACATATAGCATCTTTTTTTGCTCTTTACTTTTTGTTTAATAAATGGGCTTTACAAATAAGTCACATATGTTTTGCTTCTTACTCTTTTTTTCCTGAACTTGCATTATCCTTAATTTATGGACATGAGTGTACAATGAAAAATATTTACACAAAAAAATATGGTAAAATTTTAAAAAAAGGTCAACGTACCTAAATTTGGAAAACTGTAGAAAAGAAATGGCAAATAAAATGAAAATAAACACAACCTCGCATCAGAAAGAACAAAGCGCAAGAAATGTTGGAGTTAATCTATGATAAGTGAACTTGCCAGACTTCCA
The DNA here is from genome assembly GCA_026543865.1 of Argiope aurantia. Taxonomy (NCBI): domain Eukaryota; kingdom Metazoa; phylum Arthropoda; class Arachnida; order Araneae; family Araneidae; genus Argiope; species Argiope aurantia. The sequence continues at coordinate 201,822 of JAPMOR010104084.1, read as the reverse complement.
AATGAAACCAAAACTTAAAAAACTGCCAAATTCTACGAACGCTTGAGCAGGAAGAAAAATATACATAATAGTGGCATGTTGTTGTCCCGTCGCAAAAATCACTTGGCATCGAACGAACAGCATTTTTCAGCCTTTCTACTACGCTGCCTACTGTCTTTATTAGAACTGTCCGAGTGTGAACTCAGCATAACAGCACGTTAAATGTGAAGACAACTTAAAGTAATATAAAAATGGATTCTTATTTAAAACTTTAAAATAATATTTGGTGCCCAAATATTCATTTTAGAAAGACACAAATAAATATCGTTAAAATTTCTTAACAATTTTAAGCAAAAAAGAATTAATTACATAAATCTTTAATGATAACATTGTTATTATTATGTTGCTATCCGAAATTCCTTTTTTTTCTTTATGCATGTTTAAACCTAATAATCAGTTGTTTGTTTGTTTTTTCAACTGAAAATTATTTTTCTTTGTCAAGCAAATGTCTTGTGAAGCTAAATTGCAAAGATAAGAGAATGCAAATTTTTAGCATAAAGAATTTAGAAAGTCAGTCTTACTCTTTGTTGAGGTTAACGAAAATTTAAAGAATCTGAAGCAGTTTTCTTAGCACTTTAGATAAAATGTTTTTATATATTACAGGCAAGATTAAGATTAGACGTGACATTAAGATTAAGATTAGACGTTTGTGCATTTTACAAATCTATTTTAAATCTGCTTTTCTAGCTTCTAGTGCATACCAGTTTTATATTTCCTTACCTGTCCAGTATTATTAAAGAACTGTAGCCATTTTTTTCTTGCAGTAAAAGTTTGTAACTGAACAGAAAGTTAGATTTCAGATAAAGATGGCTGCGATTCTTATTCCAAAGAAACCTTTTGTAGATGGAATAATTTAATTGTTGAAAGAAAAGTTTTGAATCAGAAGAAATTTCTTTAAATGCAACTCCTGAGATACAGATAGAATGACTTAAGATATACATTAATTCTCAAAAGATATAGAATCTTGTTTGCTTAAACTTTAGGAATTTTATTTGTTTTGCGAATAGTTTCCCTTTTCTTTTATACTTATTTGATACAGACATTTGAAATTTAAGCAAACGACGACATTTGTCACAAGGTTTACGATAACAGATATTTACTAGCTCAGGAATTTCAGGCAATCTGAAATGCTATAAAAATGTAGATAACAGTAAAGAGTTTTATCTTTGATCCAAAATAAAAAAAATACTTTAAAATATATTATTTATTTTTTACCGTCGGCAATAATAATAATAATAATAAAGAGGTATGAATGTATGTGAACCTTTATAGGAGAGGGCATTGAAAGTAGAGATAAAAATTTAGACAAAAATAATTTTGGAAGATGATTTTGTATACTTGAGATTGGAATTTTCAAAATTTTAATTGGAGTTGAAATTAAACTTTATTAGCCAAAAAAAAATTTATTTTTTGTGATAATTTATGAATGCAAGAAAATAATTTTAATTGCATAAAAGCACAAGAAAAAAATATTTTTTAAACATATTTTACAAGAATTTTGATTAAATTATTTAACAATTAACAAAAAATAATATATGACAATTGAATTCATACCATTGAAAATATATTCTGTATAAGATAAGGCAAAAATCATTTTCTTGCTCTTATATTTTCGATAACTGTTACAAAAAAAGACAGAATTTTTAACTAATTAAAAATTTTAGTTAAAATTTCAATACCAAATTGCTTCTAGGTGCCCATCTGCAAAGTATGCCTGCTCTAAATTTGGTACTTTATGTTGAATATTCTGTCCTGTATATCGCAGATACTGTTACACATTCTCCTTTAATAATGTAAAAATACCTGCAAAATTGAATAAGTTTATTATTAATTTATTCTTTTATTATTTATTATTTTATATCTTGATGCTTGCACAGTAATTATCCATGCTATATACAGAAATATAATCCATGCTTAATGTTTAAAAGCCATTCTGCTATGTTATAATGTTAAGTAACCATTTATTACAAATCTTTTATTAACAAATTCTTTAAATTCTAAATAAGAAGTCTAAGCCGTCCGGTTTATCAACGCCGAATTTTTCTGCCATTCTTTTTATAATCATTATTTTCACGGACATGGAGAGGAACAAAAAGGAAATAAATTGTTTTTTTTATTCGAATGAGGATATTACTAAACCTCAACGTATTGATTCTGACTCCCACCTCGCTTATATCGAACATACCTTGTTTTTATATCTCCATGCGCAAACGGCTCTTGTGTAATTGATTTGTATTTGATCCACCATCCCTGCTAGACTGCAGGATCACCTATCTCGCAAGATTATGAGAAGAATAAAAAAACAGACCTCATCCATCATAGAACGTCTGACTACAGAATCTCAGTTCCTAAGGGTTTAAACAGTAGAACATTTATAAATCATGTATGAAAAATTGTTCGCTCTAAGTATACAAAAGAAATACGCTCAGTTATATTTTTGTTTTCCTCAAAAGAAAAATGGTGGACAATTCTTCAACTAAGAAGTTGCATATTTAGGAGAAAGAATTTTTACCGAGTACTTTAAAAAAATAATTCATAAATGCTTGAGGTTTGAATGAACACCTGACGGTTTTTGAGTTTATATGTAATAGTTTTAAATAACTTTGTAATATCCAGCTATCATTGAAAAAAAAATCCTTACAAGAATAATCATAATTGTTATTTATAAATATATTTTAATGAGACTGATATTAATTGAATCTTTCTGACTTTTCAAAAAATATAATCCATAGACTGTGGTTGGTGGAATGATTTGATAGATACAGCATATTTCAATATATAATGCATTTAGTGCATGATAGTATATTTAAGTTAACAATATTAATCTGTCCATTGAAATATTTTAGTTCACAAAGCATAGGTGGTATATTTATCAACTCACTCCAACATCTTGAAATAAAGGGTGTTCCAAAATTAACGCAAGATTTGAATTTCCCACCATTCACGCAGTAAAGTGTTGGCAATCCTATCAAAAAACAGCTGATAGTTTAGGGTTAGTAAAAAGGGAGCGTTACAAGATAGAACAATGTTTTAACGCAAGATTTGAGTTAAATAAAAAAAAAACACCGTTTTTTGTGATTTGAATTGTTATATTTTTATTGAAACGTTAAGTACACAGGATAGGGTTATGTTTGGAATAACACATAGAGCAAATGGCCTCTATGGCTTTGCCTGCCCATAGTACTCTGTTGTCGAAATTTTCCAAGACCATTTTGCATAAATGTGGCTGAATTTCATTGATGCAGCGTCGAATTTCCTCCTTCAATGCACTAGTGTTCGTGGCCTTGTTGGTATAAGTCTTTGACTTCAAACAACTCTATAAGAATAAATCCAATGGTGTTAAATCACACGATCTAGGGGTGCAATTGTCAATTTTTGAAATTTGGCCTTCAAACCTTCATTGTTTTTGAAATATTGTTCAATAATGAAAACATGTTGTTCTGTCGTGTAAGGCTCCATTTTTATTAATCCTAAATTATCAGCAGTCAAATGGTTTTTTTAATAGGGTTGCCAACACTTTACTGCGCGAATGGTAGGAAATTCAATTTTTGCATTTATTTTGGGACACCTTTCACATAGTGTATTTAAAATGATGAATTTTTGTGTGCAATAGTTATAGATAATTGAGGTAAAATTTACTTGCTATTGTCAATCCATTATTAACAATTATCAGTCTATGATAGCGTCGTCAGTGAGTGGATAAATAGTTCGCTCACCTCGTCTAAGCACCTTCCCTACAACTCAAGTGATGTCATCACCATCTCTAGCACGTGATCACGGCAACGACGCATTATAGACAAATTAATTTCGGCTTGTCATTCTACGAAACTAAAAAATTTTAATTTATAGTTTGGTTATGTTCTTCGACGGCTGTGTCATTTTTGTATTATGCTTGCGCACCATATGCGTTATATATAAACGTACGATTTTACTATTAATATATTTAGGTATTGTAAATTTATCTTGAAGAAACTATAAATGAGGGTTTGAAAAAAATCGCTTTCTAAACCTTCATCACAAGAGATATGAATTTATGAAGGAATGGTCGAAGAGCTTTCAGTAGTTTACAAAGTTAGAAGCAATGTTATAGAGATACAAAAAGTAGGTTGGGGTGTAATCCATCTCCCAAAAATTATTTTAAAATGACATAATTACAGATAAAGTGGTTTGGTGCTATAAAAAATATCCTCTTTTCTTTGCCTAAATATTACACCCAAATATATACTTTCAATACAAAGTTCAATAAGGAATGTGGTTGACTGAATGAAAACCTTTTGAATTTTACGGAGGCTGATAGTAAAAAGCTTTAAAAAAACATTTTTATATATTTTTCATAGTGTACAATTGTTTTATTAGTAAAATATTTATCTTACGTTTATCTGTGATTTTACAGAATTTCACTTTTCTAACTATAAATTTTGGAGTGAAATACTCGTTCCTAAATTTAGAGGATACATTACAAATTTAGAAAGAGATGTAGATGTTTATTTTAATAATACATATTTACTTAATGCAGAAAAACTGTTATATTCAAATATATGTCTTGTAATATATCACACAGTCAAAATGACATGAAATAAATTAGTTAATCATGCTCCGTTTGATCGACGACCACTGTCACTTCAATTTTATAAATATGAGAATCAAAAATTGAGAAATTGTAATTTAAGATTTCTTAGAAGCACTGTAATACCGAGCAAGAAAATAAAATTATTGGCTCACAACTGTAGGCGTGATATTAAGCTTTCGTGAAAAATTACGCTCTTTAGTAATAATGCTTTGAAATGCAGATTATTCGTTGTTATGTAATCATACAAGAAGAATACAAAACTTGTTCCCATGATACCCACTATCTTTCTATAAAATATATTTACAAAACGGTTTAGCAATTACAAACCTCAAGAGCCTTACATCCCTGAAGAGAAACATAGAGATTTAGGTTTTATACAAATGATACAGAAAGGGATAGATATAACCATATCATGATCGACTTCTAGAGTCTTACAATTCCGCTGCAGATAGAATCAATTCCTTCTTTACTGAAAAACATTAATTGGACTGACAAATGTCACTTTAACCCAAATGCATCAACTAGCCAGATTCGGAACCAGAAAAATCCATTATTTATGCCAGAGATTCATATTCAATGGCAATTTTCCATTTTCAGACTTCCGTTGTGTTTCCATTTTATACAGTGAAGTTGTCCTTGATATTCATCTTTGATAATCCTTAAAGGGCGTCATGCCTGAGTTAATGAATGAATTGTCTTTGGCAGTACTTCCACACGAGTAGTTTCAATTAAAATGAAACATTGCAAGTCTTATTAGTATGTGCTTCACTGAGAAATGAACTGGCAAGGTAAGGAGGTGGTTGAAATTTCAAACTATTATTCCGTTCAGAGCTCTAGAAGCAAAGGGAAGAGCAGCAGCTTGTTTTTATAAAGGCAAAACGTAGCCTTGAAAATCCCTGAAACAGTTATTAACGCATGCTGTTTTGATTATCTCTATGATTTAGAGGATGTGTTGGTTTCAACGTATATATTCTTGGCCTAGTTTTCAACGCATTTAGCGCTTAGGTTAAAGTTATAAAGTCCTTATCCACATCCGGAAAGAATGCTGAAAAATGTTCTCAATAGAACCATCGGATGTGGTCTCCCCAAAACTTTCTCGCTTACTCTCTAATAAAGGTGTTATACCAGAAAAGACCTTGCATAGCATTGGCGTACAATAGTTGCTAAATTTTTTTTTGTCAATTTAACATTTTTACTGATTATGTAGTGCCATCCTTCGTGAGTTTTTTTTTTTTTTTGGCGATTAATCTTTAGTGTACGATTAATAGTACTCAAAATCGAATTTGTGTTTCAGACCCCTTTTTATAAACTAATTGAAACAAAACATTTAACACAACATTGTAGTCATAAAATTCCATACTAAATTTGATATCTTTAAGTCATGGCGTTTTAGAGTTATCACTTTTATATGCTTCTGAAAGTACAGGCCAAGAGACGGTCAATACTTGATAGATTTGACTCAAAATGTGATAAGTGTCTACACTATAGATGTTAAATCTGTGCACAGAATCTTATCTATTTAGCTCTCTTCGTTGCCTAGCTATCGTGTAAACTTATATTCAAATAGCTGGACATACAGACTTCCTCTGAACGGATTTTCCTCAAAATTTGATAGAAATCAATAAATTTGATATAATGACAATCCAAATTCCGTCTGTCTAGCTCGAAAAGTTTTTGAGTTATCTTTGTCACAGCTGACGGACATTAAAAAAAATGCGTTTTTTGAATTTAGGGAGGCATAAAAAATAAAGATAGTAAAAATCTCGAATTCTAATTTTTTGACGATTGCAATTCTTCTTTTTTCTAAACTAAGTATGCGGAAAAGTAGAAAAGAGAAAGAATTCGTTGTTTAGAAATGTATAATTGTGAAATGCGCGTAAACAAAAAAATATCGTGGTGGAAAATATATAAATATTAGTATAGCTGTCGCTGTACTTTTTTAGTCAATTAATAATGATATTTTTTCATAGATATATTGAATGGTTAAGTTTAGATGCAAAGTAACTTTATTTGAAAACTTGATGCTCGTTTAAAAAGGAACAAGACACATTTCACATTTTCAATTTCGAACTGCAAACAGCTAAAATACTCTTTATCAAAAGGTTCTCTATCACTTCTAATGGTTCGAAAATTAATGTCCATCAAAAGTTTAAAGAAAAATATTTCTTCATGCAAAATCAAAACATACCTAGATTCCAACAGAAAATAAACCTATAATTAAAAAGATTATGCAAGACAAAAAGATCCAGGCTGTAGACAAAATAATTAAACCGATTCTATACGAGTACAAATCATTTAAAAAAAGAAAAAAATGATGTGGCCAACTATTGCAAAAGTCACAGTATTGAATCTCAAGGTAAAGGATAGAATTGTTTGTCAGTTTCACATGCTTTTTAGACAAGTGGTTTAGAAATATGTTATATATGATGTTTTATAGTACTATTTTGAAAATTATAAAATCATTTACGAGTCTTGATTATCAATATTTATACCTGAAATTATTCATTTTGAAGAAGGGCGTGAATTTATAGTTTATAGTTAAAATTTTATTTTTCTTAGAGCAATCAAAACTGATTTATCCAAGACACTAAAATCAGATTAATGTTAACAATAAAAAAAATCTCGCATCAAAATTCGGTTCAAAAAATATATATAAATTAGAAAAAAAAAGGATATTTTTAATATTACATCAAATGCAGTTTTGAGATTCTTTCTTCTCTTCAAACTGTAAATTTAATTAAAATACAGATTAAACTATTTTGCTGCTTAAAATTTCTTCAAATGCTTACCAAGTTATTGTTATAATAATTTAATTGTGTAAGGAAGGTCCTTCAAATTGTTAATATTTCCATGATTATAGCTCTGAAAGACTATAGAGTGAATCCTAATTAATAATTTCGGAAAACAAAAAAAAAGGTTTACGAGTGGTAAACTGAAATTATATTAAGTGTACAAAAACATTACATTCTAAAAAGTAAATATATTTTGATTTTTCGCCGATTTTTCCTAAAGCCTTTACAGACTACCATTATCTCACTTCTTTGATGCAATACGTCTTTCACAACATCATGAATTTCGAAAAATTTTTAAATCGAATCAAATTGTGTTTGGAATAAAACTGCTAGAATGTTTTATGCTATAAAAATACGCAATACCATGAAATAAAATATATTTCATTGAAATATTTGATGTTATTGGCATAACCAATCAGAGCACGATGTTACGTTTCACATTTTAATCAGAGGGCTCTACAAACATCAAAGTGTTCGAGTGCTTTTTATTCTTAAGATATCCCCGAATGCTTTAAATATTTATTTCAGAATTTATATTCTAGGAGAGAATATGAATTCTGAATAGAAAATTTTAAAAACAATTGTAGAGAAATTGAATAAACGCGAAAACTATTTGATTTAATTTGATAGGATACGAAATTGAATATATCATATTAAAGCAAGGGATACTTAGCATATTAAGAGCATACCAGCGGTTAATTGCTAAAGAAAACAAATCAATAAACGGCTTATTGTTTTCTTCAGCCAATCGCATGCCAATGATAAATCATCAAATAAACCGTCAAAGATCACCCTCTAATAAATTCTTTCATGAATATAATATGACTATGTTCGCCAATGGCATATGGTTAAAATATATACATGAAATTATACATAGTGATTAAAAATTCAATGTATAAACTATTATAAAAAAAGAGAGCCAAAATCAAGCAAAATAACTTGAGAGAGTGATTTCTTCAAAACTTTCACGCATCTGTCCAAATACCCATTTTTCGACGGCCAGTTTTCATTACGGATACGGTTATAAATCTGACAATCTGACCCACTATTGTCAGTAAAATGAACTGTCATCAAAGAAACCACAAGATAGGGGAAAGAGGAGGAAATGTGCCTGTCTCAAGACGTGTACAGGACGTCAGAACGGGTCGTATTTCCCCAGAAAATGCCGTACATGGAATTAGCGTACAATGGTTAGGAAATATTAGCCATTGGCGTGAATTTAGCATTTTTATTTCATCTATCGTTTGATGTTTGGTAAGTTTTCTTACGATTCATCCCTAGTATGTGGTTAATTGCATCTGAAAATAGAATTTGCCTTTAGACGCTTTTTTTCAAAAGATTAAAACCAAATTTTGACATAAAACTACACTTGTAGTAACAAAACTCCATATTAAATTTAATATATTTAAGTCATTTCGTTTACAAGTTTCTGAAAGTACAGATCAACAGATAGTCAACATCTTATTCGATTTGACTCAAAATGTGATATGTGTCTACACTATAGATGTTAAATATGAGTTTTGAATTTTATCTATCTAGCTCACATTGCTTTGTACTTATCATGTTAAGTTACATTTGAACTGTCTGACATACAGACTTCCTCTGAACGAATTTTGATCAAAATTTAATAAAAAACTACAAGCTTGATATGAAGACTATATACCAAATTTCATCAATCTAACTCAAAGCGTTTTTGAGCAATCTTTGTCACAGATAGATGGATATATAACAAAAGTGTGTGTTTCGAACTCGCGGAGTTCTAAAAGGTGGAAATTCGTCAAAATCATGAGTCTCAATTTTTTGACGATTGCTATACTTTTTCTATAGTATGTATACGAAAAAGTAAAAAAAGTAGCATAGTCATAGTAGCAGTTAAGTTACAACTTGAAACGACACAATTTACAGATTGAATATTACCCTATAATTATTACATTTTCAAAAGCATTTTCTAGTTCATTTATGGTCCCTGCAAAAAAAATTATTTTTAATTTAAAGGAGTTAGATCCACTGGAAAATTATTATGTACTTTCTCTTTAAAATTGATATAATAAAATGTAAATTTGAAATATAGATGTATTTAAAGAAATCACTGGAGATTTCAAGTTCACCTAAATAAAAAGAAGTATAATCTTTTTTTAAAGGAAACATACCTGAATTTACCACTAATAGTGTACATATCCAGTTCTGTTATATCTGTTACAAACAATATAAAAAAAGGCCTAGGCATTTTTAGGCTAAGTATAAAATATAAGAATTATTTGAATACTTTATATAGTTTTACTAGGCATTATAGGTAATACCAAGTCATTCTACAGAATAAAAAGCGTTATTTAAGAAGATATAAAAAACGCACCATAAGGTTTATATTTAAAAGACGTGCATTCTACAAACAAATGTAAATTGCAAATTTGATCTTGAGGCTAATTTTTAAAATCATGTAGCTTGTCACGTGATATTCATAACGAACCGGCGATGTATTTCATTATTTCTTTCAATTTCAAAAACAGTAAAAAAAATCACAATGCTCTATATTTAAATAATAGTTTAATTTGTTGTGATAAGATATTATTTATTAAAACTATTTAACGTAACTAAACTAGTACCATTTACATGGTGGAAGAACAGTTAGTCGCCGAGAATAACTAGTTAATTTATTAATTCAGTTTCAGAAAGCAAAACAAAAGATGTTTTAAATAATAACTAAACATTTAATAATTAATCGTCAATCTCGAATTAAGTTTCACTTTTTCTATATAACATCGAAGAATACTTTTAATCTCTAATTATATGCATTGTCTGCTAGTTCACATTATTATTTATAGAAAATAATAATAACGTCATCTGATAAACGATATAAAATAATTGATATTCGATTATTTCGGTCTCTGAGGTAAGATGTTTAAGTTTCTTGACATCACCACTTGCATTAAATTTTTATTTAATAACTGCAAGAGTTTGAAAAAAATGTATTTCGTTTATGAGGTCATCCACCGTATAAAAGGGACTTGGTTCATAAATATGTATGCTGTCTGTAATGTATTCATCTCACAGATGCAATGTATGGCACATTTATGAACAAATTTAGTGAAATATTTACTTAATAAAAAGGTAAATATTTAATAAGTGTTCCTTTTCTAATATTAAAAACAATTTTTTTTTATTTCATTGGAGAAAAAAGAAATTATTTATGATTATTACTATTATCAAGTTTTAATCAAGTGCAACTTAATTGAATAATTGACTGTAATAAAAATTGCCGTCATATAATCGCGCATATTATTATTATTATTATTGTAGGTAGGGCCGTCAGATGACTACTATACTGTATATCAAAATATTACTGTTATTATTTAACGCGAAATGATTAAAATGATTATAAATACACATTTATTAATTTCAAAATATTGAATTTCAAGTCAAAATATGGAAATTTCAAGATGAATCACAGTTTCTATTCATTATTCTCATGTTCGCTTTAAAATGCAACGTATCCCATATCCAATATAACTTCATAGCATGTCGTCAATAGCCTATTAAATATTTTCATATTTCAATAGCGGAATATTTTCATATTTCAGTAATGAAATATTTTCATATTTCAATAGCGGAATATTTTCATATTTCAATAATGGAATATTTTCGTATTTCAATAGCGGAATATTTTCATATTTCAATAATGGAATATTTTCATATTTCAGTAATGAAATATTTTCATATTTCAAGAACGGAATATTTTCATATTTCAATAACGAAATATTTTCATATTTCAAAAATAAATATTTTTCTATTTCAATAATGGAATATTTTCATATTTCAGTAACGGAATATTTTCATATTTCAGTAATGGAAAAATTTTCATATTTCAAGAACGCAATATTTTCCTATTTCAATTATGAATATTTTCCTATTTCAATAACGGAATATTTTCATATTTCAATAATGGAATATTTACATATTTCAGTAATGGAATATTTTTATATTTCATGACCTAATCTATAATCAGAAATTCAATTTTGAGTTCGGTTCTTTTTTCATTGGTTGAAAGTTTTAATCAATTAGTATGTATTTTAAAATTATTCTTTAATCTCGGCGATCAGAAATTTTCGTTAATTTTTCAAAACATTTTTTATATTTCCATTCGGTTAATTGTCTTCTTGGAACATTGTTTTCAGGTTTCAGGAAAGAAATAAGTCCTTCAAAAAAAAGAAAGAAATCGGCTTCCTTTAATGGTGAAGTTCTAAACTTCTGCTAAAAAAATAAACAAGCCTCTCATTAAAAAATGCTTGAAGAATTTCTAAGAATTGTTTTACATAAGTTTGAATTCTCCTTTCCAAATATGAAAAATAGTATTTTTATTCTCTGAATTAGTTTAAAATGTTTTGATCTTATTTTACTTCCTTGATTGTACCAAAGTAAGTCATTTCAAATTAATATATCATACTTTTATGAATTGCGAAGTAAGTTGCTTTCATTTGCCCTTCCAGGAAAATTTAAAAATTATGAAATATGAAAGCATCAAAACATGTTTTCTTGATTTTAACAACAGAAGGAAAAGGATTTCAAAATTTTAAAGAATTCCACGGCTAAGTAAGATTGGTAGTTAGAAATTGGTCATTCTTTTCGAAATCATTTGCTGATTCTTGCTTAATGTGGTCTTCACTTTATTGTTTTGAAATTTTAGATTAAATCAGAAACTAGCCAGATCATATTGCAATATATTTTCTTAGCTTACGAAATATTCCATTCTTTGTAAAATCTATACTTATATAAAGCTCAATGTGTGTGTGTGTCTGTTGGCGCTCTACAGACCAGACCGTTTGACCTACAGCTACCAAATTTGGTACTTGTATACCTTGGAGGTCGGGAATATGCACCTGGGCCCTTTTTTTTAATTTTTAATTAGAATTCTAATTATTAATTAAAACCTAACTTTCCAGCCAAAAAAAACCCCTCTTCATTTTCCCCACCGCCAAATGAGTAAGACTTCAGTTTTTTTCCCACGCTAAAAAGGCTAGGCTTAAGATTTTTCGGCCGATTATTTCAAACGATTCTGTTTATTTTCTTAATGTTTGATGCATTTAAAATTAAACATTGTTCATTAATTGATCTTTCAGATTCATTCTGAAGTACTTTTGAATTAAAATGAAACAGAATAAAGAAAATTAAAAATTTCTAATCTGCATAGCGTTACCCCAACTGGCGTAGAAAAATTCACGTATTTGCGTTACCGTAACTAGCGTTGAAAATTCATGCATGCGCATTGCGTTCTGATTGTTGACAATATTATCAACGGATGATTCTTGATTCAAATTATTTTAGGTTAGTTGCATGTTTTTGTAATTAAATTGTATTTATGTTAGTTATATATTTTTTGTATATGCTTATAGTTTTAAGTACATCGTTTTTTAAGTAGTTTTTTTAAACCTGTTTTCGACCGATTATTTTAAACGATTCATTTTGTTTTCTTAGTGTTTGATTAATTTAAAATCAAACATTGTTAATTAATCGATCTGTTCATGATGAATCTGAGAAAATTTTGTTGACAAATTCTTGAGATATTACATAAATTAAGAAAGAATTCGTTAGTGCCCATAAAGTTTAAACGCTCAGTGACTGTTTTCAGTAATCATATTACAAAAAAATACTTTGTTTCAGTAAAAAATATTATTATATTAATTGCAGATTAATCCTTTCCACTTTAATTTAAAGTATAAATTCTACGGGAGCTAACAGAAAATTAGAGAGAGACATATTACTTTATGACTGGAGACCTTTATAATATTATGAATAAATTATATGACTATCAACATTTGAAGTTTTAAAATATTTTGATGAAGAAGCTATTAAAGTAGGAATTGCATAAAATATTTAATCATTAAAATTTTAAAATTTTAACGAACATTAAGATTGACGAACCAGCTGGTCTCCAAAGACGACTAGTATAAAATATAAGTATTATGTACTATTGAACAAAAGAACGATAGAACAGGTGGTTCAAATTCACGGAATAAAAACATAAACGAAATAACTGCAATGTTCTGTGAAACGAATTATTAAGAATAGATTCAATGTTCTGATTTTCTTTCTCTATCACTTTTGTAAATTTCTTGAAGTAACATATAGATTTTACTTTTTAAATTCTTTTTGTTTTTTATGTTTTAGAAATATTTTTACTTAGAAATCGCTTCTAGGCAATGATTTAATAAGGCATCAGCTAGAATGAATTAAAATTTATCTAATAAGTTCTACCATTTTCAAATTCAGAACATATTTTTTCACATTTTTCTGTAGTTTATTTTTTATTCTGATAGAAATGAAATATAATGACAAACATAGAAAAACTTTCTTTTTATTTATGCGAAAACTCTTTTCTTATTAATGAGAAAAATATACTGCATCATTTCTTGAAAAAAATATATTTAGACTTCTTTTACAATTTTAAAACTTTATGGAAATGGAAATCTCTTGTACTACCGGATAAATATATTTACATAAATAAAAATATGAATACTTGTTTGCATAAAATTCTTACCCAAAACTCTTCTACAGTAAAATTAAATTAATGCTAAAAAAAGCAATCAATAAGCATAGAAGGAAAGTAGATAAGGTTACTTTGAAAATTTATATTCATATTGGAATGGAAATTTAAAGGTTAATTTTAAAACAAAAAAATCGTCTGAATTCTTAAATAAAATGTACGACTAAAATAAATATTTTTTAGCACAAATTATATCGATAATTAATTTCAGAGGAAAAATTAAAAATTTCTATTTTAAATTAAATATTTATTTAATCAATATTTGATTCAATTTTTTATTAACTATATTTTTTAAAATTTTCTTTTGCAATATTTGTTTTCCAAGTAAGCAAACAATTTCACTAACTGATATTGTAATATAACATAATGAAACGACTTTAACTCTGAAATTATTAGCCAATAATGCGGTTCCTTTAATTAAGAACAAGTAATTGTAAGAAAATTATTGAAATTACAAATAATTATAATAATTATAAAATACTTCAATAATTTCAAAATAATTCAATAAAATATCAGAAACAAACACGAATGTAATTTTAAACTTTCCTATTGTTCAACCGAAAACGGTTGCAGCATTTTATGGATAAAAGTGCGTCGAATCAGAAATTTATCAACGATTTTAGGACATAATGACCTCGTAATGAATTTATTGATTAGTCTTCGCGAAAGGTGCATGCACTCTATTTTGGATTATGATTGTATTCCAAATGAACCAAGCACTTTTCCTCGTCTAATGGAATGCTGCTCAACAAAATGGAGAAATATCTCGAGACTAATAATCAGGAGACTTTTACTCCCTACTTTAAAAGTTGTTCTAGCTCCTAATGCTAGAAGTTTTGATTTTCAAAGCGGACAATTTATTTTAAACTCTTAAAACTCAGTTTTTTTAGTATATAAACCATATTTTTTATATACAAAACAATACTTTGAAATCTAAAGAATATTTTATATTTGGAATTTTAAAACGTGAAATATATAATTTTTATTTCAACAGAGTTACAAAATATTGGTTAAAAACCACAGGGTAAAAGAGGTATGAGAAATCAAAATAAATTTAAAGTAATAATAAAGGTGTGTGTGTGTGTGTGTGTGTGTGTGTGTGTGCACGCTCGCGCGCTGGAGCTCTACAGGTAGACTGCTTGGAGCATTTTTTAACTTATTAATTATTTAAAAATTAAGTAACTTCCAAAACCCAGATGGATAAACCAAATAGTTACGTTTTTATCCAAAAAATACCCAAATGGATGAACCAAATAGTCACGTTTTTATTAATTTTACGATGTTGTGGGACTGTCTCCATCAGAAATGTTCATGCACATGATACACAGAGCTAAACTTTGACAATTAAAATAACACGGCTTAAATATTAACCAGTTTTTGGGAATCATGGGCATAAAATTATATCTAAATGATTTACTTGAAAATAAATATAACCAATATTCGTGGATAGGGATTGCAATATCGAAACAATATTTCAATACCGATATTTTTTAGATCTTAATACCGGGATACTGGTTTTAATACCGGTATTAGACATTTTAGAAAAAGGAAGAAGACGCAGGTGTTTCTTTGTTTTATTTGCCAGTTTTATTAGAGAGTGTAAATATCACAAAAAAATGTGTACCCTATTAATTATAACAGTATATAAAGAATCACAAAAAAGTAAAGGAACATCTTATTTATTTAAATCGCAAAAAAGGGTAAATATCACTATTCAGTCTGTAGTTCTATTACAAATTTTTGAAATGTGATCTTAAAAAGCATAATGCATCAATTGCAGTGACATTAAGCCTGAAAAGTAATTTTGTGCAAAAATTACCAGCAGTCGAAAACGCTTTTCCGGCATCTACGCTAGTTGGTGGTACTGTTAGCAATGCGCGATATACTTTTTCCAAGTATTTACCTCTAAATCCCTCATCTTCAAATAAATCGATTTCTCGTCGGATGGTTTTGGATATAGCTGATTTCTGTATTGTATTTTGGTTCGTTGAATTTTTTTTTATTTATCGCTAATTCTAATTTTTGTTCAAGAGACAATTCCTTTTCACTATCGGCATTAGTATCATCATAATCTTCGATAACTGAACCGAATTCTTCTGAATGTGGATAGGTCCGTGGGTAAAAAATTTTTAAAAAATTTACGATAAACTTAATCAGGTTTCAATTGGCTATTTTCTTTTCTTCTTTTTCATTTTCATTTTAAAAATCATTATAATTATGTAAATACCATAAGACATTTTCTATTTCGGTATGCCTTTCTTCTGTGCGATTTTTCAATGTAATATATAATTCTTCAGATAGTGATGTGTGCTGTTCTTTCAGTGACTGCAACATGAAATTTATTGTTGCATTAGCTGTTAGTAAATTAGAATTTCTCCGACATAAGACCTCAATAGTCAGTTTTATTGGAAGTAGAGCTGATACAGTTCTGGATATTAAGTCGAATTCACTATCTGAGAAATTAATTTACAGGTTTAAGTCGATTATTACTTTTTGGATTGGATTTCTCAGTTTCAAAAATCGTTCCATCATTAGAAGTAAACTGTTCCAACGTGTTTTAGAATCTAATATTAACATATATTCTGTTTTATTTTCAGTTAGTATATATTTTAGTAATAAATAACATTCTTTATAGGGGAACGTTTAAATATCTTAAAATTTTTTCGAACTTTATAAATTATAGGAAACAATTCTTGATGGGTTAATATTTCATCTCATTGGCAATATCTTCTTCAACAATTACATTATCATTATCTTCATTGTCAATATCACTCTCACTCTTTCTTCAAAGTTGGAATCCGTAGTTTCTACATCCACAGTATTTGGATTCTTCGGTTGTTGTTTTTTGTTGTTGTTGTTGTTTGGGTATAATACATATATTACTCCTGATTGAATTCCAAGAGCATAGCACAATTGCTGATTTGCACCAATCAACTTTCCAACTTTTTTCATAACTGTTGCTCCATCAGTCGTTATGGATACAATATCTTCGTTCAGAGATAATCCATGTTTTGCTAATTTAGATTTAAACAATCAATTAGCTAATTAATTTCACTCGTTAGGGAGATATAAAAACAAAAACGTATACTATTTTTCTATGTTGGCGATCCCTGAACATATAGTGGATATAATTTTAAAAATTTCTAGTAAATACCGAAAAAACGGTATTTAAACTTGTGAATACCTGTAATACAAAATTGTACAAATGGCTCAAAATACCGGTATCCCGGTATACCGGTATTGCAATCCCTATTCGTGGCGAACCAACTGGTCGCTTGACGCCACTAGTAATCAATAATCAACAATAATAATCTACTTACATAATAACAATTTAAAAAAAACTAACGGAACATTCCCCTTTCGACTTTCTCATATTTTTATGCAGCAAACTACATTGCCTTATACGTTCTCCTTATAAGAATATGCATCATCGGGTTCACAACTGAAACCTGCTGGAATGACATATCAGTACTACGATATCCGATATCAAAAGCAACATTGTTCTTTCTACCCATCATCCACGTGCGCTGACACAATATGGGCTAATTTGTGCTTCGTAATACGAAGAAAATAACACAATATGCATTTTTGATATCGTTCTTCCGGCTTATCAAAATTTGGCACCAATTTGTATTTTGCATCACAAGACCAGATACCAAATTCATCTTATCCGAGTTGTTGCGTTCTTTAATTATTGCATTTAAATATTAAAATAGATCGCCAAACGATCGGTTTGTTTGGGACTAGGTTCAAACTTTGATCACATCAACGATTCCGATTATGAAACTGAGTATTAAATTATATCCGTTTCTCTCTTTGTGTTGAGATAGATATACTCTTAGCAAACAGATTCCCTGTAGACTCAAAAACGATATGTGGTCTCATACACCCGTATTGGTGATAGAAATCCACAATTGGGAGAAACACCAGGTGCCAGATTTCATTTGCTTAGAAAATTGTGTTCTTAAGTTATCAAATTCATTTTAAAAAATGTAATTTCGAAATTGTTTTTTCCGGACTCAAGGCTCTACTTATGTTTTAACCAATAGTTTCTAAAAATTATTATGCCATATGCAGGTTAGCAATGAACTGCTCGCTTCAGTTCACCTGCCTTTTGCTGTAAGTTGTCCTGGATGAATGAAATACTTGTACAGTCTTATTTTTTTATAATTCCTATATGAAAGTAAGTTATTCCTTAAATTAAATCAGTTATCGCCCCCCTCCTTTTGTTAGTTATGGAAGATCTTGGTTCCTTCTGAATTTCAATGAGATTCACTATTTCAGTCTATCATAAATAATCAAGATGGCCATCATACATCGAATGATTTGCAAAACTGCAGAGTTTCAGGCCATTTGAGATTTCGTGCTCAGAATATATATTGTTACTCAGAATATATATTATTGTTAATCTTTAATGTTGCTTCCCAACATAGTTAATTCCATCGTAGCTCAGCTATAGTGGCTGTTGATTGGATTCCAGCTTAATTACTCCCCCCGTCTTGGTGACAAACTTGAAGACTATTTGGTATTATGGCGACGAATGTTACGACTTTGAGGACAGAATACTAGAATCTTCAAGAATTTTGACGATAGAACCAATAGGAGGCGACTTATGCTTGATTGTCCTCTGTCATGTTAAAGAAACTATAAAAGGCCAATTGTCGAAGCCGAAGACAATCGCATATAGTGAGTCTTCGACAAATTAGTTGTATCAATGCAGCGAAACGCAAATGCTAGTGAAGCTCAAGCAATTAAGGGATTGAGAATTGGTACCGTGAACCGAGTTTTGGAAAAAAAATATTGAAGCAGCGTCGAGTCGTGCATGCAGTAGTGAGTCGGCAGTTAGGTACAGCTAAAGAGATGAGACGGTGGAAAATGGCAGGCGTTTGGAGAGACTTGGTGAATAGCTACGTGGAATACCTCCTCATGCTGAGCTCTGTCTAGCTACTTTGTGCGCTGTGGTTGTTGTTTACAACTGATTATTACTTCTGGGCTGCTGTTTGATCTAATTTTTCTGCTATGTATTGCTTGTGTACATCTCAGTTGTGCTTTATCGGTTGTGTATTCGCGTCTACGTGTTAATAAACATCGTTATTTGTTATTGAAGCTTGTTGACTGTGTCACTATACACCCACTACATAGCCAATCCGTCGTAGAGTTTAACGTTATCTTTTTTTTATTCGTAACAATATATATTCTCTATTTCAACTTCCTTCAAACAAAAATTCTATATTTTGTTTAAATAAAAAAATATATTCATCCGTTGATAATAACAGATAATTAACTAATTGATAAGACAATAAAAATTCAAAAAAAGTTATAAAAATGGATTTTTTTCTTTTTTATTTTTCTACACCACATCACAGATTGTTTCACAAATAAAAGCGATATTTATCATTTCTTGCTAACAAATCTTCCATAATGTGGCAATTTATTACCTAAAACCAAAAATTAAAAGTTGTTTGCCATTCATTCCTTTATTTCCTTCTCAGAAACCATTTCATAAATCAGTTTAAAAAGTCCATGGCAAAATTCCGAGATAAATACTTTGGTTGTAAAAAGAATATATTGATAAATAGATTTTAGAGCAACAAAAATGTACTGTATAGATGTGTTTATTATATTTAAATTCAAAAAATGGCAACTATCTTTTATTTACGGAAGGTTGAAAGGAAACCATTTTACAAATCACGTCACAATCACTTGACAAAATTGCATTCATGACAAAGTGGGCATAGGCTTATCGTCTGGCACTTTTTGTTGTGATTGCATTTTTAATTTAAAAACACATATCGCATTTAAAATTAAAAAAGAGAGTAGCATTCAATCTTTTATTTTATTTTTCAAAATAAAAAAATGAATCATCTGACAAAAAATATTTTTCAAATTTCTGCGAACGTTTTACAAGGGATAAAAACAAGAGATTTAAAAATTCGGAACAATGACTTCAAATCTATATCATACTTTGTAATGTATTCTTTCAGTTATAATTTTCCAAACACACAGGTATACGTATTTATTAACTTATTCATAAAAATTAAAAAGTAATCTTGTAACAGCCTCTAATAATGCCAATGTACCAATCAAGTGCCAACCTCCTCGCCAATCCAAAGTACAGGAATACGATGCGAGTAGCTGCAAAACTGTGAGTGTATAAATCTTCCGACCACGAGAATTAATTATGTTAAGCCGTAAATTGAAATATCGGCTAAATATAAAATTGGTATTGCGTAATTGTAAGTGTGTGGTGGAATGTAGATTATTATGATCCATGCAGGAAGCAACAGGACGAATGTGTTTAGGAACATTTCTTTAATAATCACATTCACACACTTAAACATACACTAACACAAAGGCAAGACATTCACGCGCGCGGCTTCACAGTTCAGCATCACATCTCATTCTCATTACAATCGCAATGCACTATGGGATGACATATGGGATGGCCTAAACAGGCATCGCCATCTAGTATCCAAAAGAGAAGATAAGAGTAATGCAACTGCTACATCCTCCCCCTCTGGCTCCGACGACGTCCCGGCAAGGAGACAGAATTTGAATTGTCTGGAAGTCTATTGGTTAAGAGTAATGCATCTGCTACAAGTGTAAAATGTATTGTATAATTGGTTGTTTATAAAATTTTTTAAAATTATTAGAACCCGTTTCCATGCAATGCTTCTTACAATCTTATGAATAATTTTTAAACAATTACTAAATGTATTACAAATTCAAAAAATATCTAAACATTTTATATTAGACATTTAAATAATGTTAATAAACATAAATGATTCTGTTGTAAATAGAAAGTATATTAAAATAAAATTAGAATAAGAACGAATAGAAATTCAAAACTCTTTATTATTTTACTTAATCTTTATTAAATCTTTAATCTTAAAAAAATTTATTATTAAAAATTCTTTATTTATTCTATTAAACTATTTTTAAATCTTTATTATCTTATTTAATAAATCTTTATTTATTTTTCATCTTTACTGAGATTTAATAACATTTATTAATCGTTCTAATGTAAAAAGCAGCTATAATTTTATTAAAAACGAAAATATAAGGCAAAAAAGTGAATACTTATTACGGACAACAAAGAATTTTTCTTAAAGTTACAAGATATATAACAGATTTTAAATTTGAATTGATGCAGGGCACTTAACAGTTGTCAGGTGAGCTATAAGCGACTCCATTCTGTTTTTAAATTTCAAATATAAAAAATAAAATAATGTATAGAAAAGGTTTCTTTATCTTTATATAAAAATAAAGCTTCAAGTGAAGAAATATTTTACATTTTAAAGAAAAGTAAAGTACTTTTAATGCGTTTTTGATCGAACGAAACAGCTAAAATTTCTTCATCGGGATGGCTTGTCTACTCCAAAAAATGGCTTCACTGTTGATCCACGAGGATCATTTTTTGATCTTCGCTGAAGCTGATTAAAGCAGAATAAGAAGAAAAAATCATAGGAAAGCAATTTAGATAGCGGTAGGAAAAAAAAGCAGAAATGTACAATGTATATAAGAAGATCCATATTTAGAAATTCAGGGGCTTTCTACATGATTACGTATGAAAGTTATCTCTCCCAATCTTTTTTTCTCTTCTACTTAATGTCATAAGCTATTTATGGTTTGTGCCAAATTACACACAAAAAAATGGTTAATGGAAATGTTTCTTTCAAACAATAATTATTAATTTTGACATTAAGGGATTATAAAAAAAATTTCAGTTACTTTCTCTCTCTCTCTCTCTCTCTCTCTCTCTATATATATATATATATATATATATATATATATACAATGTATTTTGTATTTTTATTTACAATGTATTTTTTTCCATTGTATATATATATATATATATATATATATATATATATATATATATATATATATGTA
>JAPMOR010104084.1:161444-179890 GCA_026543865.1 Argiope aurantia | reverse complement strand
ATATATATATATATATATATATATATATATATATATATATATATATATATATATATATATATATACAATGTTGCTCACATTCTGCGTTTTTTTATGTGGGATTACATGAAAACAAGTCGACGAAATTTTGTTTTGTCTTCTATTTTTTGAAACTGACAAGCATATAATTATATTCAGAAAAAACTTTGAACCTCGAAAAAATTTTATCAATTTTTATAGAAGATCTATTTCATAAAAAATTGATTAATTTTTTTTTTCATAAAAAATATAAATTCCTTAAGTTTTTTTTATTTAAAGAAAGTTTTAAAAATATTCGGTATTTTTAGCAAAGCAATTGAACCACAAAAATCATGCCTTAACGTGAAAACTTATTTAATTAAAAAAACTATTTAGAAATAAAGCGACAATTTTGTGAAACTGTTATTTCTATTCCAAATTATTATGAAACATGGAACAAGAAATGCAAATAACTGAATCAAAGTTTGAAGTGAACCTCAAGAACCGTAGAAAAATCCAAATCAGCCGAGCCACGGCAAGGAAAACCTTTTTATTCCAAGACCAAAAAAAAAAAAGAAAAAAATCCAATACAAGCAAAGGCAGAATAATCTAAAGTTTATGTTTAAATGAGAAAGTGCCCTAAAAAAATCTCTATTTTGAAACTCAGTCCAGAGTACTCAATATGTTTGCGATACAAAACTGTAAACCGCTCCATTCAGTGCTGTTACTTCAGCTATTAGAAACAATTAGTTACTTTCAACGATTTGACTCGACAACTGTCTAAAATAACCCAAATACTTATAACTACAATTGGCATTATGATCACACAGATCTTCAATATTATCAATCTACTTGGCAAATTAAACATCAGGAATTGGTTTAACAGTGATCAAAATAAAGTAAGTTTGAAAAGTCATACAAACGTTTTCATGCGGCAAGGAATTGCAGAATGATAACTTTAGTATTAAAGTAGGGTAACCTATAACCGGCTACTTCGACATGCCCTCAGGCACACGGAAAAATCTGAATGACCGGACCACCTCAACAGCAACACTAGCGAGAACTGTGGTTGAGGCCTAATGGCCATCCCCGGCCACGGTATAACCCTTCTTTTGGGAAGCACATCCCATCATTGGTGGGAGGAGCCGATCCTACCTTTGTTCTGTACCCACCAGGATGATGAGAGTCAACTATCATGCGGGAAGCTTCTCATCCCCAATTATGAGGTCCTCCCCGGGGGTTTCAGAAGATAAATCGTTGAAGCAATTATGTGAGCTTATTACTATATTGTTTTATACTATATTTGCAATATAGCAAACCTCACCTAGAATATAAAAACTAGAATATTAACTAACTTTCAAACACAAATTCGTGAGACAGATTTTGTTTCTAAATTACTGGTTTGAAGAAATCACAAACGGAATTAAAATAGTACCTGCAATCTCAAAACCAATTACAAGAAAAATGAGATTATTGAAAGTGGACTGACAAATTCTTATTAAATAGAAAAGGGCTCTAAAAGGCAAACGACAGCTAAAATTGAATTTTTACAACTTTTTTGAAAACTGAAGGTAAAAATAAATACATTGAACATTTTCAGTTTCTTCAAGTTTCTGTTTACAAAATGATTGCATTTACTGTATATTGTGTGTCAAAAGAAACGAAATAGAAACTTTAAAAATATAATGATAGTAGCTGCAATGGTCCTAGGAAACTTAAATTCATTTAAATACAATTTTAAGTAATAAGTTTCGAAATCTTAAAAAGTCAAAATAAATTTTAATGCTAATAACTACATCATTCTTGCATTAAGCCAGCAAAATTCAGTATAATTTGAAAGCAAACTTACCGCAACAATTATCTGTATTTGCTGTCAATTTTCGACAATAAATGAGCAGTCTAGACTTAGAAAAGTTTATTTATAGGAACATTTGCCTCATTTAAAGAAGGCAAGCTAAATTTTATTTTACGATTTGAAGAACTCTTTACTCGCATTGGAAAGGGATAAACAAATTGAATGACTACCTCCACCCCCAGAAAATCAGGTACAATCAGTTATATAAGGCTTGTTTACAAAAGATATATTATACATTACGAATTCATTACGAATCATTACGATCATTACGAATTCAAACGTAAAAATCTGGAAGGACTCTGCAGATCATACATTATATACTATTTAAATGAGTAAGTCTTGTATATATTTATTTATTTTGAGTATCTCGGAAATGGCTGTAATGATTTGGGTCAAATTTTATATTTAGATAAGATTTTGTTTTTTAAATTTATCTATATGGATGTGTTTCCTGAAACAAACGTGATTTTACACACAAAAAAAACTACTTTTTATAGCTAACTATTAGATCCTTTTTCTATCTGCTCTTATGCTAACAATGTCATATAGCGACTTCTCGGATCCGATTTCATCTTGGTGAAACTGAATGCAAATTCAAAAATATAAGTAATGATATACAAACTGTAAAATATATACTGTAATATAGCAGATTGTTTTGAATAACATGTTAAACCAAGTGCATTCGTGATTTTTTTTTATTTAAATCACCAGTTCATATGTAGGTAAGATTGAAAAATATTCATATGTAATCAGTATGCGATTCGTATCTAAATTTTTTCTCCAAAAAAACACGATTTTACAAAACAATAAAACCTGCCGAACTAAGCTCTGTCTTCCTGGTACTTATATAATAACGTTAAATAAAAATACGAAGAGAGTAAGTAAAAATAGATGAGAACCCATTATTGATTAACTATAAAACGTTCCATATTTTTGAAGAAGAATTATATTGACAAGTAAACTATTTTATTTTCATTACTTAACCCGATTATGTAAGAAATTGGCATTAAAATACAAGCTTTTATATTTCAGTATTCAGACGATTCCGCATACTTTAAATTTCATTCATTCTTAATTAATCGAAACACATGTTATTAATTGTAAATAATTTATTATTATTATGTGAGAACATGATGTTGTTTTGTCTTGAGATTTCTAAAGCCTCGAAATGCGAAGACAACAAATTATGGAAACCTCAAAATGCAGATGCAACAAATTGTTGAAGCCTCAAAATGCGTATGCAACAAATTGGCGATTTATCGTTTTTATCATCCCGATGAAGCCCTGCAAAGCACCAAAATAATCCTATGGATTTATAAAAGCTCCCCCCCCCCATGGAGTCATCTACTACGCATGCTCAGAAGGTTTTCGTTATATCTCGTAAGCTATATATGCTAGAGACATGGGGTTTTTACCATTGTAATCTTACGGAGCTATAAAAGATCTCCCATGGAGTCATCTACTGCGCATGAGCATATAGTTTTCATTATATTTTGTTATGTATTGTTATTCGTTACAAATGTTATTTGTTGTAAAATTTATTATAGATGCAGCATTTACAATTAAATTTAGTAAGAAGATGCTAATTGATATACTTGTGTATGAATTTGAATAGTAGATATTGCATAAAATTTAAACAATAGGAATTTAAAATTTCTCATTAATATCTAAATATTTAAAAGCCAGCTTATTTACATAAACGAAGACCTTGTCCAATGTCAATAGAAAAAATGATTGCGGTTGCATGCAAAATTTGATTCGCAAGTTGTCTAAAAATTATATTTTTACAAGACGTGCTTTTTTCTTGTACACAGGCAGCAATTTATATATGCATGCACTTTGCCTTCTTTCCAGATTAATTTATAAATAATTAATTATTTCTATGTTTTTTTAAATAACTATTTCTGTTAAGAATTTCCCTGCTTTTTTTTAATTAAAATTTGCAATTAAAATAGAGAGGGTAAGTTTTTTTTAAACTACTCTTTGTTAAGAAATCAACTTTTAATATAGAAAACTGCAAGTTTCTCGATAGAAATATGAGAATCAAACAGAAATGTTTCTAGTTTTTTTAAATAATAAATTCATTAAAGAAATTTAAATAAATTAACGCCATTAGACTATCACCGGAGAAAAAAGCAAATTGAATTCTAAAATTCAAAGTAATTTAAGTTTTGTATAATTGTTCAAAAATACTTTCATTTGAATTGGAAATAAGCATATAATTGGATATTAATTTAATAAGTCATTTATGTGAGATTTCATAGCCCAAGAATTAGAGGTGCTTATTTTGCTCCAAATATACGTTAACATTTAAAAAGCAATTAAAATGTAATATACAAGCCTTAGTACAGTTAAAAAATGTAAAAAGATTTACAGTACAAGTTTGCACAACAAGTTACAAATTTTAAGTACGAAATAAATTTATTAAGTTACAAAGTAAACTTGATAAAATGTTTTAAAGAATCATAATTTAAATAATTTTAACTCTGTAGAGAAACAGTGAACAATGTATTTATACAATAAAGATTGAATTGTCATTTCATCCATTTCCATAAAAAAAACTGTGATAACAGATTTTATGTCAACTTGCCACTTAAAATATCCACTATAGATTAATCAGTTTCATTAAAACAGTTGCCAATTACTTTATAGTAAAATTTTGCTCTTCATTTAAAAAAATTAAAATCAAGCACAAAAAAGAGGATTTAACATGATTGGCTAAACAGAAATTTTCTTCAATTTTAAACCAGATAATTTTTTCTGAATCAATTTTTGTATATAAAAAAACTCACATTTGAAGCACAATTGAACATTTGAAGCACAATCGTTTGTAATAAATGATTATTCTTTCAATATACTTTTATTTAATAATAATACAAAATAACAAAGATTTAATTATTGCAGATGAAAGTAATTTGTTGGAAGTAATTAGTTTTTTAACTTTAAGTCGCAATGTAAATGGAGTTATTTACATAATATTTTCTATAAAAGTTTCTTTGATTATTTCAAACTAAATTCAAGATTCATTGTAAGCATCTACCACGAAATAATGTAATGTCAACTATTGTAACGAGAAAGCATACGAAAATTGGAATAAAACCAGTTCTAATAAAATTCTTATCTGATATTTGCAGTGTTACATTTCTTAAATTGAAATTTTAAACAGTACTGAATAAATGGGAAACACATCATTAATGTTTATAATCAATAATCATATATAGTTTGTTCTCGCACTTAAATTCCATTCTAAAGATAGTTCATTTGCTTCAATTTAGGAATGAAATTTAGTTTAAGAGAATAAATGACATAATCAGTTTGGTCAAAGTTTCGTGGAAATCGGATTTCCTTAAATTAAACCTTTTCAGTCCAAAAAAGGAAAAAGGAAAATTCTCGGTAGCGTGATTTATACTAATTATTCTTAGAATGCTTTCGAATTCCCTTTTATTAAAATGGAATCATCTCTGACTTTTAGACTGTAACAAAACGAATGGAATTTTAAGCATGAGTCTCTTAAACTGTGTTTAATCAAATGCTGTTGGAGTTCTGTTCTCTAGATACATTTTAAATAATTATCCATGGAAATTTTTGCAAATTACTATTCGTTACTATAAATACTATACTTCTACCTGACTCTACGACATCTATTCACAGAAATGCGAAGACATCCTGACTTCCGCGGAGATCTGGCAACCAGTTCCAAAATGTCTTCTGTAATTTAGAAGATTACTCGATTAACACAACTAGTGATAATCTTCTATGGGAAACTAAAGTTATTATTTCTGTAAAATTAGAAAGAACTCAAATTCCGAATTATTCTACTAAAACTGTTCAGAATAAAATTTTCGAAAACTAGATGTTTTAATTTTGAGTAGAAATCTTATAAATTTAACTTAAATTAAATTTAAGTTAGTAAGATTCATTTTTTACAACCGTGTATGATTTTTAGAAAATTCAAATTTAGGACACTCTACTTACGAAGGATTGCATGTGATTTATTTGGAAAATCACACTATCAATTTTGGATTTCATAAATCTCAGTAAAACGATGTTACAATAACAGCAGCTGTACTGCACCAATATGCTAGGGCTATTAAGTGATGAAAACTGCCATGCTAATTCTAAATTTAGAATTAACAATTCTACTCGGCAAATTCAAAAATTTTGTCGGTTTAATATAATAAACGCTTTGGAGAATTGAGTCTCGCTTAAAATGTACTATATTACACTTTTCGACTGAAATGCAAGTCTAATCTATATGTAACTATTTTAACCTCGCCTAGTTTAAGTCATAATGATTGATCATTCAGCTTTCACATTTTCATGTAAATAATTTTATCGACATCGGTGTTACCACCGAAATTATGCTCTACTTTTTCTCCCGTACTATAAATAGGATTACTTCTATTAATTTACTATTTATTTTTTCCATTTTTAAATGAGTTAGGGATTATCGATAGAAGACAAATTTATTATTCTTAATTTTTTATTTCTTAAATTCTATGAAATTTATTTGACATTGTTTTAATAGCTCATAGAACATTTCTTCCAATAAGCCTTTGGGCGCCCATTTGCAAATGAGGATATTTTCGTTACTGATTTATGTTCACGCCTTTTGCCTTAATATCTTGTTGAAACTGCCATTAATCGCATGCAAGGCTCCACGAAATTCAGAGCTGTCTGATTTCGAGGAAGATGCAATTGTCGGTTATCACAGAAATGGCCTATCCTTGAGGGACTTATCTAGACAGTTAAACATTCCAAATCAACAGTGGCTTTTGTGTTTGAGAAACGAAAGGGGAGTGGTGATTGTTGGAATGTGCTTAGATCCGGCAGACCCACGAAACTAAGAGATCAAATCCAACGAGTGCTGTCCACAAAAATTCGAAAAAGCCACACCAAACCGATGGCTCACATACTCCAGGAGTTCCAAAAAGCATCCGGAACTAACTTTATATTCCGAATTCCATATTGTTTCTATAAATACCATCCGCAAGGAAGCACATTTTCTTTATTCCCAAGGTCGAGCTGCTCCCATAAGCCTCTGATTACAAAATCCAACTGTGCTGCTCGGTTGAGGTGGTGCAGGGCATCTCGAAATTGGTTCGTAAATGAGTTGAAAAAGGTCCTCTAGAATGATGAATCAAGTTTCAATCTCTATCAGTCGGATGGCAGAGTCTCGGTTTGGCAAGTGCATATAGAACGCCTTTTGCCAGAATGCATTGTGCATAAAATAAAGTTTGGAGGAAGTGGAATTATGATCTGGGAATATTTCTCCTGGTATGGACTGGAACCCTCATTTGATCCCAATTCATGTCAAGCTCAACGCCGACACCTACTCCACTATTCTAGACAACAATGTGCTACTTACGCTGTGGCAATTTTACAGGTTCGCTCCTTGTTATTTTCAGGATGACAACGCCACTTGCCATGTAGCGAGGTTCACCATGAATTGGTATGATGACAATGGAGTGAATCGACTGGACTGGCTTGCCCAGAGTTGAATCCTATAGAAAACTCTAGGACGAGATGGATCGCCGAATCAAGGCTGCAGCAACCGTCCAAAATCTGTGAAAGAACTTACATGTCTTCCCCAAGTCGAGTGGAAGAAAATACCACTGTCCATCATCCAAACACTTGTGGAAAGCATGTCCCGAGGGGGAGAGGGGGTTAAGGTTGTAATTGCTTCTGGTGGAGACTCTACCAACTATTGAATATGAATAAAATGTGTTTATCTATTTTATCAAAGGTGTTCAATTACTTATTGATAGATAGTGCATATGTATTGTTTCAGTCGTTTATCTCAACCACTTCCTATTTTAAAGTTAGTGTATAGCTAATATGTTTAATAATTCCAATTTAAAGCAATAATTGACACTTTTTTAAACTGGAAAATGTGAAGTTCGGATTTCAGAAACTTAAATGCTTTACTTCATAAAATAGTTTCTAGGCATAGAAATTAAAATTTCATGTTTCTAGGAGTTTGCTAATGATACTTTATAGCAATTACTTATAAATTTTAATTGCATTAAATTTATTAGTAATTTCATTAATGGCTTTAAGCTATCCTACTAAACTATACGCGGTTCAAACGTATACCCTAATCTCACGAATTAAGAATACAGAATATTAAAATTGCAATGGAGACTTAAAAAAATATTTCACGAACTAATTATGCAAATACTGAACTTCCAAATTAAATTTTATATAATGAAATTTTCAAGTTATAACGAATGAGAATTTTAAGAGAAGTCCCGTTTGAAGAAACTGAATTTTGCTTTGACAAAAACGACAATTTACTTCAAAAGAAAAATATTCTACTACAAATTATCCTTACTTAATAGTGAAGAACTTTTAAATAGATTCAAATAAAACAGACGATACATTTTTTTCTGAGATACTGAATTTTTAGAATAATTGCTATTGATTCATGAGAGTTGAACTTTAGTCTGAATAGTTTTCGAAAAGTCGTTTCCTATTAAAGTCTTTCTGGAATCATTTAATCTTTTTTAGAATTTATCAGAGGCAAGAAAGGCGTGGTTAAGGATCTAGTTAACGCTCTAGTTGATTATTTCTATGCTAGTTGGAATCGACTCGATTAAATTTTAAATTCTTTGAAGTAATAGCGACGACGAAATATTAGGTTTATAAACAAGAAATTTCCGTAAGAATTTGTTTCAAATCAATTGGTATTGCATGAACTTTAATTAAATTAAAAATTATTAACATTGGATATTTAAGATGTATTATAGGGTAAAAAAGAAAAAAAAATGCTGGGACTAGAGCAATATCCTATTTTTATGTCATGCTTATATTTCTTCAAAATAATAAAATTAAATTCTTAAAAGAATGAATAAAATTAAGATATCCGCTTAGATTGTAAAGATGCTTTTTCTAGAAAAATTTGAAATTTTTTTTCTTATGATCTGAAAATAAATTCCAAACTTCGCAGATTCTAAAACAGACTTTGTTTCTAAAGTGTATAAGACAGCACTGTAGATATAGTAGTTTCAATAATACACAATAAATAAAAATGAAATCGGAAACATTGGTAATTTTAACCGAAAATTATGATTTATTTTATTTTTACCGTAAAATTTCCCCAAATAATATTTGATATGTTTATATTAACCTACTACCTACTCAGCTGTAGTTTGCTTATCGTTAGCATTTCTGTTAAAAAAGCTTGAAAACTCCATTTGTTTCCAGAGCATTTGGATGAACTAATTTACAAGTAGAATATCTAACTAATTTTCTGAAAAATGAATATTTCACTGTGATACCTCGAAGAAAGAATTCAAGAAAACATGATACCTCGAAATCAATTCAATAAAATTTTATGAAATTTGGTATGCTTGTATCAGAACCCTTTAAGGGTATGATAAGCCTCAGATTTTGAGATACCTTTACTTAGACAAGTTTTACAGACACTTTTATTTCAAAACATAGACAAATTTTGACAAAAAATCATTAACGGCAACTTCGATTGCTCATAAAATTTTAATTTACTAAAGTAATTTTTATTTTATGGTCTGTTACATTTTATGTAGTTTGAGCTGTATATATATGAAATAAAAATCAAATATTTCCATTAATTTTTTAACTTACTCAGTTTTTCCTAATATTGAACATTTTGCCAAATTTTCATTAAATAAACAGTTTTTTTAAAAACTAAACGCAATTAGTGTATTTTTTTTTTCTTCTCATAGGGACCCTTCAAGTCTGTTTTAGCTATCTGGAAAAATTATAAAAGTTTATGTATCTTTTTTTTTAATTCTTCCCGGATCTAGTCGGATACCTATTGTATCTTAAATGAGATCACAATAAAACAATAGTTTAAAATTTTTGAAATCTTAATTGATGTGAGTCGTTCTTTGTGTAGCGAACATCTCGCATACGTCAAAATTAAAATTCATGCTTATGTTTACAGACCAACCGAAATAAATTTTCAATTTGATTAAGAATTTACGTTACCATTTTATAAACAATGTATTTATAGTTTCTTCTTATTCATTTTGCGAAGATCATACAGTAAACGTGGGTTTACACTCTGCCATTTATAAGGATGACCAATAAGATAACGCATGCGCAAAAAGGGACTGATTTATGTTTTCCACAATTTCATAGAATAGATTCAGGCATTCCATGTTTGGCTATAAATTGCAGTTTTGGTGTAACCTGATTTCTTTTTTTTTCACTGCGTATCGTACCAAAATGATGGATATTTACACAAATAAACATGTTAAAGTAAAAAAAAAGGTTTACATACCTAAATTTGGAAAACTACAGAAAAAAAATGTCAAATAAATTGGAAAAAAAAACTCTCAACAGAAAGAACAAAGAGCAAAAAATGTCGGAATTAGTCTATGATAAGTTATCGATTTTTCACGCCAAAAAAAATAATAAATAAAACTCCAAATTCTACAAACGCATGCGTAGTAAGAAAAAAACAATATAGGGGCATGTTGTTGTTCCATGGGGACAAGTACTTGCCATCGACCGAATAGCATTTTTCAGCATTTTTATGCATGCGCTGCCTACGACCGTCTTATAACTGGCCGAATATAAACCCACCTTTAGTTTAAGATTTTTGGAATCTTAATTGATGTAAATCGCCTTTTGATTAGTAAACATCGCATGTGTCGAAATTTAAATTCATGCTTATGTTTACAGATTATCCGAAAAAATAATGAATTGTTTAATAATTAATTTAATTTAATAATTAATCTAATAATTATCTTAAAAATTTAATAATTTTAAAAAGTCTCCAAGCAAAGCTTCGAGTACATACATTTCGTAGGTTCAACCCCTTATTAATTTTTCTATTAATATTTTATTTAACGGTCCAAAGAATAATTGGTGAAAAGCTGGCAATCCCACAAAATCTGTCAAAGCTATCTAACAACTGCCTGCAGCAAATTACCTAAACTATTTTTCTTCCTTGCACATCTACTCTGTTAACACTTCAAATACAGTTTCCCTGGAGACTGATACTTCTCACTTAGATAGCATGTTTACCACTTAGGTTCCATGTCAGCAAAGACCAGCAGTAACGTGTTAACCATCATTCTATCTATCTCTTCTTAAACCCTTAATCATTCACCTTTCCTGGAAAAGCAATGAAATGAAGTGCAATTTTTACTTTGTTATATTGGAATCTGCAATTCTCGATGGCTATTAAATATTTGTACAAACCGAAAATATATACATTTTCAGTGTTTCATTCAAAGCTATTTTATATGTAAGCTTTGAATATTTGTAAATTAGTGGTGGTAGTTGAAAGATATTCGTTTTGGGTATCGTTAAATTCCAAACTAAAACCAGATTCTTCCGCTAATGAATGGTGTGAAGACGCTCAATATGAATTTCACATTTCTTTTAAAATTATATTTAAATTACCCCTCTTTTCATAATGTTCGTTGTCAAACTTGTTTTTAGGTTTAAGGAGAAAGTATTCTAAACTCTTTCATTGCTCTAAGTTGCTGCGCTTCGTGCGCAGTAGCGAACCGCTAGTGACTGAACTCATGTCTAGAGCGAGACGCACATATACGCTCTCAGGCCAAACCGATGTTTTTTGTTGGACACAAGTATGCGTTCATAGCAGATAAATGCTTAATGATGATGCATAATCAAGATCAAAATATACAAAAGCTTCATAGTACGATAAACTTAAACAAAAATTCAGTTAGCTGGACGTAAGCGAAAAGACGCCAAATAATTTAGACCTGCGCCAAAACATCGTTACCAAAACCTTCGTCAACCTACGTAAAAACCTAATGCTGTAACTTTTTTTTTTTTTTTGCGATCTTTTCTTTCGCGAAAGTCTGAATTATTTGTCGAGTTCCTGCTTGCGACCTGTTAACCGAAAAGTATCAAAAAAATTAAAGCGAATTCAAATTAACTTCAAAGAAATGTAAAAATAACCTGTCATTGGAAATTGGTGTTTAATACATAAGCTCAGATTTAAGAAATCTGCCAAATGACGATAATCTGCGGTTTATAATATTATTTGAAAGAAAGAATAAAGAGCCTTCAGTGTTTTAGCAAGTAATTCAACAAAATATATTTAGATTATATTTAAATTGAGCATTTATTTCAGATCGCTCGTGTTGAGATTTTTATCTAATAAAGACTTAGGATTTTGCAATGTTGAATTAGAATTTACTGAATACTTAAATTTTATTTCGTATCCGATTCTCATCATTCGTGAAAGCATGGGACAAAATACTTAAGCAATCGCTCAATGCTGAATAAAATTTTGAAAGTTCTGAATAACTGAATAAAACCCTAGAAACTAAAGAAAACTTTGGTTTGATGCTTTTCAATACGTTCGAGATAATCTGACCTGTCATGAAGAAGTTTAAGAGATGCAGATAATTATCGCCAAGAATTTAAGAAAAACGTTATCTACTGATAATTATCGATAGGTATGTTAGTTCTGATTTCGACACAAGGTTTTATCTTGTTTAGGTCTCCATCCCGATGACTCAAATACGGTAACAGGGAATTCACAATAAAGCGTGCTCGTAGATTATTTTGCTACCAATGCGCCAAGTTGGCGAGCTCTCATTCTAGGGTTAAATTTTTTGTAACTTCGCGCCAGAAGTAGGATTGAAGACCAAACGCGATTCTATATCATTGGTAGCGATGCGGCTCCATGCCCCATCTCATAGTCAATAAACCTCTTTTATAGAAGCATCGTATCCATCATTTTTAGCTACACCACAATTATTGGTTTATCTTCATTAGCATTTTAAGAGCCAACATCGGCCTCTACAGGGCTAATTTAGAACTTTTGCAGGAGAGTAATATATTGTTACGAAATTTCCCGGGGTTCGTTTGGATAGGGAAAGTTATATGGTGTGGAGAACGCTCAATCAGCAGGCGGCAGTAGAAGAAAACAACGACGTTTATTTACACGAAGACACACAGGACAGCACAAAAACGACAACTATATGCAGCATAGAAGACGATTATCTTCAGCCGAGACGTGCAGCATACACAGAAGCATACAACCAGACTCTACTGCATACAGTAGCGCACAGCTTATTTCAGCACTAGCTTGACTCCGTCGCAGCTGCTCTGCTAATCCCTGGAAGACCAGTTCTTCACCGTCGATTCCGACTACTCTTCTCTGTCACTTCCGACTATTCCACTCAGTCGATTCCAACCACGACTACCACTCTGGCAGCTGCAGACCCTTTTATAGGTCTCAGGAGGTGGGGCTAGAAGCCTCTCAACCAATCAGGAACGTTTGAGGCTTATCTCGGTTCCTACTGTACGGATCGGGAAAATTCTCGATGTTTCGGGTATAATCTATTTTGGCGCCAAAGTCGCCAAATCACCAAATGGTCGCCAAGTTTGTCGCCAAGCTCTTGGACCCCCGACACGACACCCAGACTCTGTCCAATACAGAAGACTGTAAAACATTCTTTCCGATAATGGAACCAACTATGCTAGGAAGCAGAATTGCAGGTTTGTAAAAATATATTTACGCTTGCGAAATTGGCGATAAATATTTTAGCAATGAAAAAATTTACCTACTGATCTGGATTCGAATTCGCAATGTGGGTATAGAGACTAGCACATCTTTTGACCTCTGAATTTAGATTGCAATAATGTCGTCCGTTTCCTTTCAAGAAAATGAAAGACATACAGAAACTTATTTAGAACTAGTCGATTCAGGTGACTTACTGGTTCGCCAGGAATATTAGTTATATTTGATTTCAGATAATTCGTTTAGATATATCGTCATGTCTATGATATCACCTAATTGTTTGGCATTGAAGTTATGTTATTTTAATAGTCTAATGTAAGTTCTGTTTGTTGTGTGCATGAACCTTTTTAATGGAGGTCAGTCTCATAATATCATAGCACTATTAAATAGCCGGTTCATTTATCTTCTAAATTCCGTGGTAAAGTAATTTCATTTTTTTATTTGTTTTTTATACATGCGATTAAATATTTGATGGAACAATGATAACTGTTTGAGTTTCAAGACAACAACGTAATTTATTTTTGGAGATTAGACAAAAAAATATTTTTAGAAAACTGTGGGAACTTGTAAAAATTAGAGCTATTAAATTGAAATCATGAAGAAGATTATTTTTCAATTTCAAAACGATATAAAATTTATTATTCAGCAGTAATATTCTCGGAAATAACAATGAAAAGACGCCCAAATTTTGCTTAGTTTTTAATTAAAAGTTCATAAAATATACTGCAGTATGCATATTCCCGCCCTATCGTGCAAAATATGATAACTGTTGGTCAAACGGTCTATGCTTGACCTCTATCGCCAACACACACACACATATTCATCTTTATTATAAGTAGAGACAGTTTTAGTATTGTTTCTAGTATATTTGCTTATTGAAGTTCTTTATACAATCATAAAACCATTACAAATAATTTCAGCCAAATGTTATAGATTGCATTTTATATGCAAAACTCAGTTCTCTTCTGTAGAGAAGCTTCACCATTTGAAGTTTGTTTCATTTATAATCATAACGCTTATTTATCTGACTTTAAATAAGCGTCATAAGATTTTGAAACATACGGTTCACTTCCAAGCATGTGAACCGAAGAACCGTCGTGTAAGGGGGTCTGTTGCACGTTAAATCCGTCCTGACCAAACGTCCTCCTGCTGGTGTGGTGTGGTGGGGAGAGGGGGGTGCCAGCTCAGGTGTCGTCCTCGTCATCTGACCGCGGTTCAAAATTACGAGGTCCGTCCCAAAATAGCCCTAGTGTTGCTTCAAACGGGACGTTAATATAACTAAACTAAAAAAACTAAACTAACTAACCAAGCATGTGAATTCAGCGCTTGTTTCGAACTGTGTTAGGTTGCAAACACAGTACAAAATGCAGGATAGATCATAAGAATCTGCATCATGATTTAGGAAAATTCATCTGAGACTCTCGGTCTTATTGCAAGAAATTTATCTGTGTTCTAAAAGTTGTATTTGATTAATATTTAATTATGTTGAAAATAGGCTTATTGCAGCATTTATATGATTTTTAGTCACAATTTCAAGAAAATTATTTTTTTAACTGTATTTTTACTCAATTATTCACCGAATTAAAGAACATTTTGATTATTTGAGACTCAAATTATTTTTTCGAAAAATTAATCAACAGGTTGTTTTTTATACCTCGTCAGACATTCTTCGCTATAAACCAAAGATGCAACTAAAATAATACCCAAGAAAACTGACGACTGTAAAGATTCAGGTTAAGCTAGAATGATAAATTCAGCTTTTAGGATGTCAGACCCGTGTATCAAATTTTAGAACATATAAATTGAGAAAACTAGCAAATTAGACTGTTATTTGGAACCTAAAGAAATTTAAATTGGATAAACCTTTAAAAAACTAATGTTAGCAATATAAGAAAGAGAAATATAAGACATTAACATAAGGTATTTTAATTTGCAATATCTAAGCTTCATAACGAATCTAAGAAATTATCATATTTAGTTCGATAATATCACTATTCTTTCTCCTTAAAAAATGTTTTAATATGAACTTAATTGTAAGCAAAATAAATAAAAATTCAATCGAATAATATTATTATAAGATTCGATTTTTATCTAATTCAACTGAAAGCCTTGATAGAATTTCGGGCAAATTTCAGCGTGGCCTGCTCGAAATCTTGCACTATTAAATCTTGAAGCTAACTTAAAGAAATGGATTTCTTCACGCTAAATTTGAAAAGAAATCAATCGCGATCGAATTGCCTCCATCAGTGCTATACTTCCCTAAGGTATGATCCATTAGTCTGGCTGTGGTCCTCACAGACAGATCCATCAAAAACTCCAATCTTTTTCCCAACAACATTCATTTTATGTTCGTTTTTATTGCACATTACATTACACATAAAAAATGAGATTTATCTCTAATAACAACCAGAGGAATTGGTCTTTTCGACACTTCGTTCTCATATTCTTTAATAAAGCTGTTATCCTCCACCCCTGCATAAAAATTTATGGACCTTAGCCAAGGTCATGAGCGCCACGAGTGTTCAGGATATTATTTAATGAGTTTTACACAGCAACATTTTGTGCTTCAAAGTATAGAGGGGAAAAATCAAGCAAGTGTTTTGGACGTCTTTTGGTCGACCGATTAAAACCACAATTTGACCCGAAACTGAAATTTTAGTAACAAGATCACGCACCAAATTTCATGTACTTAAGTCCTTAAGTATCTGAATTATCGCTTTTACACGTGTATGAAGTACAGAACGACAGATAGTTAACTCTTTGGCGTAGTTGGATCAAAATTTGATAAGTATCTATACTGTAGATGCTAAAATTATGTACCAAATTTTATCCATTTGTGCAAACCTTTTGTTAGTAAATTGTTCACTTGCACTTTGATAAACGTCTTGTGTATGAATTTCGCTCAAAATTTGACAGAAATTCACAAATTTGGCGTTAAGTCTATACGTTAGTAGTATAGTCTGTAGTAATAATTATATAGTCAGGAGTAATTAGATTATACTATTAATGTACACTAAATACTATGGCTTTAGCCCATAGCGTTTTTACTTTCTCGTATACTTAGTAAAGAGAAAGTACTGTGACCGCTCAAAAAACTCGAATTCGATATTTTGACGAATCTTCACGTTTTAAAATTCTTCGAGTTCTAAAAACACATTTTTTGGAAACTGTCCATCTATCTCTTTGTGTATGACAAAGATAATTCAAAAACTCTGAACTAGATGGATGGAATTTGATATATGGTCTTTATACCTGAGATGGCATTGAATGGCGTATCGTTTTCAAAACGATCAACTGAGTGGTCTAAAATAGCATGGTTTTATAAAATAGAGATATTCAGATTTTCATAAATTAAAATGGTGAAATGTTTTTAATAGTACCTCAAGAATATTTTATTAAATATAGCTCATATAATCGAGGGTCCGAACGAAAATTTTAAATTTTATAATTCATCAGAACATTTATTGACTCAAACACCAAAATATAATCGCGTTGACAATTTTTCTTATTAGATATGCATGAGGCTTCAGAAATTAGGTGTTGATCTCTAATTAGCACTGATATCGTGTTTAAATCAAGCCATGTTTACCATAAATAATATTAAATTATTGAATTAATAATACGAATAATTAAAATGTCACAAAACCTTTTTTCTTGAATTTAATTTTTAAGAAATGTTTTTATTTATTATGTCATTTCTTTTAGACACGTGTTCAAAATTACATTTTTCTAAGTTTAGTGAAAATTACTTCTTAATTTGAGCTTTTGTCAGCGTAATGGTAACATGTTGCTAAAAGCCATTCTTTATACCAACATAACGTGTTCATGCAGGTTAAATTTTATAATTTTATGTTCATAAAATTGTAAAAAAAAAATTATACATAACATATTTTTTAGAAATTGATTAAAACTTGAAAAAAATTAAATCGCAAAATAGCGCATATCATTGAAAATATAATTTTTTCCCCTTTCTCGTATATACAGTATAGAGAAAGTACAGTAGACTTCAGAGTATCCGGCTTCTGTGCTATCTGGCCTAGTTTTCTTTTATCGTAATTAAATGAAGATGCCAAGGCGCTGCATTGGCAACATTGCCAGGGCATTGGAAGCGGGCGTCTGCTACTATCCTCCTACGTGTCGTGTGCAAAATACAAGTTGTGACAGTAAAAAAACAGCGTTCTGTTTATTGCTCATTTCATCAGTGCGAAGCTCAATTGTCCCTGCTGTCTCTGATTATAACTGTGCAGTACGTACAGTATTCCTAAATTGTTCCTGGGGTATGCTTAATGCTTTCCTAAGTGTACCACGGCAACGATTTCGAAATCGGTGATAAACGGGAAAGAAATGTAGTGACTATGGAGGAAAAATTGCAGTGATTAGACTCTAGTGTAACAGCAAAAGATATAGCTTCGGAGTTGGGAGTTAAGTAAAATACAGTGGAGGACTGGAAAAAAATTTGAGCAGAAATTGAAAAGCGGTGTGCTGCACAAGCTAGTTAAAGTGGGATAAAAGTAAGAAAAGCCTTGAATACTCGATAAGAAGTGAGGAAATGCGTATTGTAACAGTGAATTTGTCTTCTGATATTAGTGGGCAAAGAAATGAGCTCATAGAACTCCGGCCTGTCCGGCGTTTTTGTTATCCAGCCCAGCCTTCGCGACATTAATCCGGATACTCGGGAGTGTACTGTATAATTATCTATATATTCTGTACTAATAATAAAAATGAATGTTGAAATGAGTCTTGGCGCCCTACAGACCAGACCGTCTGATTTACAGCTAACGACAGCCTGCGCAGATATACTTTGGAAGACGAAAATGCACGCCTTGGAGTACCTTTTTGAAATTTTAATTAAAATTTTGATATATTAAAAATTAAACGGGAAATTGCCGTTTTTCCACATTAACTTCCGAAAGTATTTCTGCATAAAAATAAACTTTACATCGTTTTAAAATTTAAAAAAGTTATCTTCTTAATATTACCATTAAATAGTTGTGCAAGTTTTTCTGAATGTTGGTAATATTTTTAAAATATTTTTTTTCCTTTCATTTAAAACAATCGATTACATTTATAGATTAGAGTACAATTACCTTGAAATTCAAA
>JAPMOR010104084.1:83936-160220 GCA_026543865.1 Argiope aurantia | reverse complement strand
AATATCACAGATATGCTTATAAATATCACAGTCAAAAAATATCACAGTCAAAGAAATATCA
The DNA here is from genome assembly GCA_026543865.1 of Argiope aurantia. Taxonomy (NCBI): domain Eukaryota; kingdom Metazoa; phylum Arthropoda; class Arachnida; order Araneae; family Araneidae; genus Argiope; species Argiope aurantia. The sequence continues at coordinate 160,159 of JAPMOR010104084.1, read as the reverse complement.
CAGTCAAAAAATATCACAGACAGAAATATCACAGTCAAGAAATATCACAGTCAAAAAATATCACAGACAGAAATATCACAGTCAAGAAATATCACAGATAAAAGGAGATTTAAAAAAAGAATTTTAAAAAGAAAGAAAATTTAAATTATATGCACATGTTTATTTTTTTTTGTTTGTTTTTTGTTTTTTTTTTTTACTCTTTGGGCTGACAACGTCTCTCTGGTGAAAAGTTAAAATGGCATCTTATTTTTCCTGAATTATTGCTAAAAAATGATTTCGGCCTACTTTTTCGTGGTTTTCATAGTTTTAAAATTTGAACTCTTCTATAATGACTCAATTACGAAGAATTTGATGTTGATGACGCAATACTTTGAATTTCGATGTACTTTCACATGATATAATTTTTCTTTTTTCTCTATTGCTTTCAGATTTTTTTGGATAGTTTTTTTTTATCTTCAATTTTCCTGGAATGATTCGGTGAATTTTGATATTTCTCTTTCCATGAGTTTCTCGATGGGTATGGATCTGTAATCTATTGTAGAATCTGCTTGAACTGTAGCTATTGATGAATCTTTTGAGTTTTTGCGTTGAGATGTTGTAGAATATTTTTCATTTTTGCTGTAATTTTCCAGAAGAATATCCAAATATTTGATAGTTGGCCAAAAGTAAATGATGTCCCAATACGAAAAAAATGTTATTCTAACTGAAAACCAGAGAAACGTGATCAGCATAAGTATTTCCAGTAATTTTGCATCCATTTTAGTCCATTAATTCTAATGTATTAGGCAAGAAGAGATTTTATTTAGAGAAGTAAAATTTGGTTCCGCATTGATCAAATTTATTTTGCATTCTGATTCGTTTTCTATTTTTCAGGAGAAACAATAAATTTTCAACAATGTCGACATGTTTCAACTTTCAACAATACAAAACTTCTAATATTTCGCTGTCAACAACAATTGTAATATCAATTATATTATAGGAAATGGAACCGTTTTCAACAATCAAAGTGATTTCAATTTCTTTGTTATTGAATATCACATTGTTCTATATTTGGTTTATTACTTTAAATATAAACCTAGAAAGTGGTCTACTTGTTAAAAAAATTCAACCCCGAGATTTCGACGAATCTCTAAGTTTGAGAATTAGAAAAACACATTTTACTGATTATACCTATTGTTCAGTCTGTTTTTGAATACAATAATGGTAGACGTGAAATTTAGTATTTTAATTTTAACGGCTTTGATGGATTTGGTATTGAACACATTAGACATTTGATCGATTGTAGGGTAGTCAACGCATTGAATTCCGACCAGGCGGTTTTACGGTCATTTATAGATGTCGTAGAATCCGAGATCTTGCGGTTTCCTTTAGAAATGGGTCATTGTGGTTGTCATTGTGACACAAACGTTGAGACATAATTCTTTGGACGTTTTTCTTATCCGCAAGAAGCCATAATAATGTTATACTCATTTAGTCATAAATTGTGTTTTATTTCATGTAATATTTCTTTGAAATAGTTTGTTTAATTGAAACGTTGAGTTTTTGAGTTTTTATTAATGGTGACTTTTACGTTCACTTGTGATTAAACATTGCATTTAAGCATTAGAAATTCTGAAGGGATACAAGTGACAAACTGTTAATCATATGTATTTAAACATAGTTCTTTAATCGGAACTTTTCTTCTCTTAGTTAAACTATTTTTATGGTGTTAATCTATGCCTTTTACTTTAATCCTTTCGAACAATTTTTTTTCTTCGTACAAATTGAAATGAGAAAAGTATTTATTCTTTTTTCGCTCTCTATTATACGATGAATACAAAGAGAAAACTTTGCAATAACTCAAAAATTCGACTGAAAGATTTCATGAATTCGTATATTTATCGAATCCAAACAAAATCATTTAGGGGTATATGGTGACACAGCCAACAGGCGTCAGTGGTAAATAAGGAAGTTTATTAAACAAGAGTACACAGTTGACAAAACATAACCGAGACGTACGCAAGCAATAAACGGCAGAACACATGCATCACAGCAATGATAACAGCTTGAAGCCTTCAGAGAGAGAAATCACGCAACCAATAGCTGGATATGAACTCGAATAAATGAATCCAGCTGTATCTCATGGAATTTCAAAGTTCCCGTGGCACTTAACAACACCATACCACACCTCCGTTTCTAGAGTTCATGTGGCTTCTTTACAGTTTGGTATAGATGCAGGTGGATTTTATATAAAGAAAATTTATACAGCAATCAATTAGAAAAAAAATACAAATGACGAAATACTAATACATATAACATGATGAAAACTAGAATAAAAATATCTGTAGTACAATAAAACTGGATGAATGAACATGATTATGTACAACATGAGTGAAAAAATAAAGTTACTTTTAAAATTAGTTACTTTGGGGGGGGGGCGTAACGATATATTAGGAATCGAATGCGAGGTGTACTAAATAATGCCCTAAAATTGATAGGGTTTATCTAATTGGATTAATTTTCCATGATCAATAAGAAATATAATCATGTTTATGCTTCTTTTTTTAAAAGATGAATTATTAAGGACTCTTTTGTACCAAAGACTTTCTAGCGAAGATGAGGGTTTTTACTGGTGTAATGAAAGAGTAAAAGAGCAGGAGGTCGCAAAGTGGACGGAATCGCCGACTTCCCCACAAGAGCAACAGTCATCTTTTGACAAATGGAAACGGTAAATAAAAGAAGGGAATGGACCATGTCCTGTTACAAACACGATTTCTTCACGAGTCCAGGAGAGTGGTTTCAATTTTAGAAGATTTTCGAAAGATCACCTTAAATCCCTTCTGAATAGACTTATCGCCAAAAATTTCTGATGATTCTAAATCTTTCATTTTTCACTAAAGTTACCGAATTTGCCGCTAAAGCGACAAATTGGCGCCACGTTTGTCGCCAAGGGAGGGGCTCATTGATCAAGCATCCGTACAGCAATCAACAGAAATATCTGTCAAACGGTTTTTCTTGTCACGGAACTATCTGCACTGGGAAGCAATGTTACGAATTCGCTACAGAATTTAATTATCTCTCCTAAGAAATGGCAAGCATATCGAAGAAATACCTCGTGCTAAACCGTTTTTATAATTAAAGAAAACTTGTCATCTTTCCCTTTGATAAGAAATTTTAAATGCTTGTAATCACGAGTAACGCACACGTTATATTTGAAGGGGGATAAAATGATTATAACCTGTCAGATACATAATACAAGGGGTTTTTCGAATGAAAAGGCACTCAACGCATAGTAATCGTTAACCCATTAACCGCTGGTGTTGCGTTGACGCAACGGTCTATATAAATAAATATAAAAAAATAGCCATTAAACAAATTTTTAAATAAATTAGTTTTATGTTAAAGAATAGCATTACTAACAAATCAGAGATAAAAATTCATTTAAATAAATTATTTTACACCTAGTAATCGATGTTTTACTTTAAGTCTTTTTTTTTTTTTTTTTTTCAAATTTCCAAACTCATTTTTTCTCAGAAAAAAATAAAATTTAAAAACAAATTGGGGTTTGGTTGTGAAATACATTAGCCAAGGCCACTCTTTGTTAGTACATTTCACAAAGTAGGTGTTTCTGTGGGGGAGGAGGAACAACTGTTGCGTTGGCGCAACGTCAGCGGAAAGGGGGTAGACTGTTATCCTTCTTGAAAGATTTCATTTCAGTACTGTGCGTCTTATTGGTAGCAACTTTTTTATCCTCTGTGGTTTAAAATGCGTAGAACAAGATATCTTAAGTTAGAAAAAGCTTTGGAAAAAAATTTCGAACAAAATTCCGATGACAAAGATGCAGATTGGACCGATATTGTTGTCGTAACTCCAGAAACAGCAGATGCTAGTGATGAAGAAGAAGGTAATGAAAATATTTTAAATAACAATAAGGAAGTTTTACCTAGAGATACTGCAGGGGAAGTTGAAGTTCATATAAAGAAGTTAGATCCTCCCAAAAGTTCTGCTAAAAAAACGGGAAAAGGAAGAATTACGATGGACAAGAAAGGAACCAATTGATAGGCCTCAACCAAAAAATGAAGAAAAAGCTTCAATTGATCGCCTTAAACAAATCATAGAAGATAAAACTAGTGCAGATATTTTCAATCTTTTTTTTTCAGTATGAAGAAAACAAAAAAAAATACTTGTTGTTCGGTGGAACGACAACTCTGTTGTGACAATAGGGTCAACGTTTGAAAAAAATTGAACCACTAAAAAATGTTTCCCGATACTCTAAAAATCAGAAGAAGGAAATCTTAGTAGCCCAACCTCACTGCATTGAGCAATATAATCGTAGTGTAGGTTAGTGTGACAATTTTTTTTCCAATTACAGAATTAGGGTCCGTGGCAAAAGATGGTGGTGTCCGATATTTTCAAATTTTATCGATGTTGCACTAACAAATGCTTGGAGAATATCAAGATTTTCTGAAGAAAGAAATAAAAAGTCACTGTTGGATTTTAGACGAGAGGTTGTGCTTCATCTGTTACAGACGCCCTTGGATAGTGAGATAAATAAGAAAAGATCAGCTACAGGACGTCCGAACAAGTCCAGCCTTACAAAACCAATATCCGAAGGACATTTTATTGTTAAGTCTACAGACAGTAGAAGACTACGTTGCAAGTATTGCCACATCCAAACTATTTACCGCTGCAATATTTGTGAAGTTGCTTTACACCACAATTGTAGTGAAGCATATCATACTTGAAATTTATATCATCTTATTCTTACATAATAAGCTTGTCAACTACATTTATTTGTTAGTTTTTAATAAATTAAAATTTTCAAAGAAGTGTATTGACTATTTTACACACTTTAATAAGCTCACAAAAATTTCTAGCTTTTAAAACGTGAAAAAATAGCGGCGTAGTGCTCGATGATAACGATCAACATTCGTACTTCTTTTCCGCTGACGTTGTGCCAACGCAACACCCTATATTTTTAAAGGGAAGTGCAGTTTCCTTATTTTTACATTAAATTACTATTATAAGTTGTCAAAATAATAACTTGTATTGTTTGCATCGAAAACAAATAAAGATTTTGAGTTTTAACGTTTAATGGGTTAACCTATTTGCTTCTGCCGGTATGGGAGAACGTAACGAGACGTCTAAGGATGCGAATGGAGTCACCGTCGTAGATCAGAGCATGCGCAGGAGAAAGCAGAGGCTCTTATAAAGAGTGCCGTCCAATTGACGCGGCAGTGCAAGTGAAGACAGGATGGCGTTCACATTTCAAAATTCGACAATTGAAGATTCGACTACGCAGGTCCATCAAGAACAAAGGATCGGGGCTACTCAAGGAGAGAGTGGTTCTGCTCCATGAAAACGCGCGTCCACACGTCTCCAGGGTCACACACGTGAAACTGGCCAAGTTCAAGTGGGAGCAGCTCGACCATGCGCCCTTCAGCATGTACATGTCGCCCTGCGATTTTCATGTGTTGGTCCCCTGAAGAAACATCTGAAAGGGAAGCGCTTCAACTTGGACGGCGAACTCAAGGATGCTGTGAAGGAATGGGTCTCGTGACGGCCGCAGAAATTCTGGGAACGAGGAATCCTTCGGCTCGTTAATCAATGGGACCATTGGGCTCAGACCTATAGTGCACAGTTTGAATAAAATCTTCATTTATACCCACAGTGTCGTTTCGTACCTTTTCATTTGAATACCCCTTGTATTTTTGACTTTCAATCGGAAAGTGATATCTTTCTTTTACATTGGAAAATATTTAAAAACTTTCCGAAAGTTTACGATGTAGTAATAAAAGCATTTCTATTCCCGCTTAAAGAAACTTTCAAAACTGTATTGTTTACGTTTCGGTAAACATCTCTTGAAAAAGAAAACATATTTATGATTTAAAGCTCCAGCAGAGAATAATAAAAATTTTTCTTCTTCATAAATCAAAAAATATATCATCTAGTTTGATGTGTATAACTGTCAAATCAATAGCTGAAACAGCAGTGGGTTCATTTTAGACCAGCATAACATAGAAGTTTGTCGAATTGAAATGCCTTCACCGAATAGTTTTCGCTTTAAAATAAAAAGAAATATTATTATCGTAAAAAAAAGTATTATTGCTGGGAAAGATGTTTTAAACAACTGGACAGCTTTCAGACATCAGAAGAAAGAAATGTGTTCTAGTAATAAAAAAAAGTTTTCGAAATCGATTTATGACGCTTGTATAAATAATAAAACTTCAAATCAGGCATTTATCAAATGCGTTATATAATCCTTTGTGAAAAGTATTTTAAACGTAAAATGTTGACTATTTTCCTCAAAATATTTATTAAATTTGGCAGTAAAAAAAATTCTTACTGAAAGCCAATAAGAATTATGAAACCAAGTTTAATCTACAGAAATAACAATAATTAAACTAAATACTTGATGCTTTTATTTCAAATGGTCAAACAAATACATTTTAAAAGCATATTTTGATCTTTAATTAATAGAAATTAGCATGTTACATAGATATATTTCAAACAAAAATATAATTTCGGCCTTAAAAAAATGTTTATTTTATGACAATGCAGTTATAACTACTTATAAGTTAAGGCGTTAATGATAATTTTTATAAGACAATAAAGTGATATTTGCATTATAGAAGGATTTGATTAATATAAGCGCCATGTGCCTATTCAATGAAATAATTTAGCATTCACGTATGAGAAAACAAATTAATTCATATAAGAAATATTGTGCCTGTTTGATAGAATGTTTTCATGGAATGCGGAAATCTGATTAGGAATGACTTATCACATATAACTTCATTGCAATAGGAATTGTAATTTAATCTAAAATCCTATATATAAGCGAATCTTGCTCTATGTTAACATAACGCATAAAATATCCGCTCTTTAGTAAAATGAATAATTCTAGTTTCAGATTGCCATCTCCAATTTTATTTTTATTAACTCGCGAATCGAATCCTATTTCTGTTTCATGGCATTTGGAAAATAGAATTTCATTACGTTCTTATCAAAATATTGCTTCGATTTACCATTAAAGCAGTTTTATTTATGCCGTTAATAAATTAAGTAATGAAATAGTGATGAATAATATTGATACTTTCATTGCTAATTAAGCCACCAAAAACATAAAGAAGAGAGATGCAAGGTTCTGGTATGGTGCTTCGTTTGCTCTTCTTATAAAATGTTGTGGGGTCGGGTTACTTCCATTTCCATGACAGGGCAGACTTCTTGTAGAAGGATTGCTTCTAAAGGAAGTCCTTCCTTCCAATGGTCCTGCTATCTTATATATAGAAGGACCATTGAATTGATGACATTTTTATTTTGAATAATGCAATAATAAAATTATAAAATAATGTAATTTTATTAATAAAGATTGATAAAATTATTTACTTTCATTATAAATTATGCTACCAAAAGAAGAAAAGAAGAGATATGCAAAATTTCTGGTATGGTGGTTGATTCCCACTTCTTATAAAAGGTTTGTGGGGTCGAGTTACTTCTATTTCTATGACAGGGAAAATTTTCTAAGAGCTGGATTATACGAAGACCGATGATGGCCTTTAGGATTCAAACGTAGTTGCCTCCTTTTTGTAATCGAGAAAACAACCTTTCTGATTATCTTAGTAGATCGACAGATTTATTTCAATGGGTTTATATTATTGTTCTGAAATGTAAAATTTTTAAAGATAAAATATGAATATAATAATTCAAGCTGAGTTCTTTGAAAATAATTTTCTCGTGTGTTTCATTCATTTGTATGAATTAAATTGCTTTTAAAAATCCCTTATTGTAGAATTAAACAATATTATAAGATTTGAAATTATTTAATGTTTAAAATATTTTAGTGTAATTTTTAAAGACGTCTTGAAAATCTCAAATCGTATTATTTCTTAAAAGTTCGACAAAATTATTATTTCCTTTTAACTTCATATTTTGTCTTTCTGCCCAGAGTGTTGATTCTTTTCTTTTTTCAAAGCTCCCATGTGTGGTGACTATATATCCGTTTAAAATACTTTTATTTTATGAAAAGTAAGCTTAGAAGGTAATAATTTCTTCCTTTTAATTCCTGAATAATCATATTACTAATGCATTCTGAAATATATTTTCCAGGTTGCTATGCACTTTAAGCTCATTACAAAATTCTATATTTTGTTCCATACATTATGAAAGTTTTTCAACATCTGTAATAAAACATATTCTAAATGAGGAAAAATGTGACTTTTTAAGAATGGAAATCGATGCAAGACATTCAATCGCAAAGTCCCATATTCGTTAGGAAATTCCTCGTGACATTTCTAGCCTAATATTTGAATCAGAAACGTATTTATCAAAGAAGGACGCTTTCAGAATGTTTTACATAATAGAATAATAATTGAGTGCAAAGAGATCACAATTCACTTCTTAACGAAAGTAAACTAAGTCTAAAAGCTAGTAACTTCGAAATGAATTTAAAATATTTTTCGTTCAAAGTGGAAAAAATGTAATTGGAATTTTTAAACTTTCCTCGGCATCTGTGTTTTTCCCATAATTAAATGTTGTTCTTCCCTCTTATTTATTTATATTATTCATAAATGGTTAAAGACTATAAATATTTTATAAAAAAAAATATTTTTGCTCGTGTATTAAAATTATCGCTTACGTCAAAAACCCATTTTGGACCAAAAATAACAAATTTCGGTTTAAGTTTTAACTAAAAGTTTATTTTTTTATTTTCTCACGTCGTTTTTATTTTATATGCTAATAATTTGCTACGAAATTAAAGACATATTGAATACAAATTAAGAGTTGAAAATGGAACTGTAAACTATACTATGAAAAGATTTTTTATTGTATATTAGCTGGTACCTGGCGCGTTTCTAGAATTTTTTGTTTTACTTTATTGCAAAAATTTTTTGAACCCAAAGAAATCTAATGCATGGGGATTCATTTGACTCTCTATGCAGAATCTTTTGTATGTGTATCGTTTTTATTGATAGCTAGCTAGCTGGCTAATTGGTTTTACTGTCGCAAGAGCCATATTTGGCCATGTTGCACCAAACTTATGGTAAATAAACAGGATCACGGTATCATAAAATAGTATATAAAATTTTTAAAAAATTAAATGTCCCTTAATGAATAGAAATGTCTTTAAAATCGTTGGAAACAAGCACAAAACATGGGAAATACTTGAATAAATTTACGACAAAGATTAAAAGGAATAATTTTCATTTATTGTATAAAGTCATACAATAAATGAAAGTTTTAAAACCAACAGATAACTACAAAATCAATAATTTTAAAATCTAAAGTTGAAAAGAAGATTATTTATTTATATTTTGTCGTAATAATAGTATTAGGAGTATCTTTTCTACCGTTTGCGTGAAGTAATTGGTAGAAGCGGAGTTGGAGGACGTCTTCAAATGTATCCTCTAAGTTTTCGAACATATTATATTCCATTGCATCACCTTCCGATGCACTAGAACACATTTTTTCGTCAGTATCAGATTCCTGGAGTAATGGATCGCTGGATTTTCCCGAAGGGAGGACAGCTAATATTTGAGGCTTAGAATCAGCAGAACAAACAAGGATCGTAGATTTTGTAATCAAATCCACGCCTGTTACGTCATTCGTTCCAGAATTGCCTTCTGCGGAAGCGAAAAGGGAAGGCTTTCTGGTGAAGTTTTAAGAAACCTTGCACTCTGTTTTTCATCCAAGTTCATCTTGTGTGACTTTGAGAGCTGCGATGTTTTATAATGTTTCAATACTTTATCAATATTTAGTTTTTGATTATCTTTATTCATCCTATAGTCTTTTTCTAGCTTTTTCCTGTTATTAACTGTTTTAAAATCAGAAAAATCAGGTGAGCTTATGTTAGTTTCTTGGACAGTGGATTGATGGATTTTCTCTCTAATTGTACTGGGATTGAATGCTGCTATAAAAGATTCGTCATATCTAGGGCAGGTCTCCGAAGGTATATGCGATATTTTAAATCGAGCAGACTCAGATGGTAGGACAGCAGATAATATCTGAGTGCTTGTGGTTCCGAGGGTTTTATTCCCCACAGATGCATAGCTGACTCCTGGAGGTGGAGTGCGAGACTCTGGCTTCGATATAAGAAATGTCTTTTTTTTTTTTTTTTTTTTTACCTTCTCAGCAATTACTTGCTTTTCAAATTTCCAAGCAGAACAGGAACGGGAAAAGGAAGTATGAGAATCTTTGCAATTTGCGCATTTCTCTGGTTTAGCTGTCATGACCAGCTTCAGTACAGCGGGCACAAATGAGGATATCATGGCAGAAAGCTTGTGAATGCCCCAAAAGCTGGCATTTAAAACATAACATAGGAATTGGAAAATATGGTCTAGCTGTCAATTTCATGTACCCCGCTTTCACTGACTCTGGTATTTTAGGAGAATGAAAAGTGAAAATTAAATGCTTAGAATTAACTAGTTCACCATTTTTTCTGAATTTGATACGGCGCACATGAGTAATTTGTAAATCTTTACAAATTTGCTCCACCGGAACATGGAAATGTTCTCCACAAAAAATTAAACCCTTAGAGGAGGTAAGAGATGCGTGTGGAGTAACAGAAACAGGGATAGTGCTTAGAGAATGAAATTTAATGATTTGTTCTGCGTACTTACGAGATGCAACCTCAATAAGCGTAAGGTCTTCTGAGAGTAGTTTTCGAATAGACTTTGTGTTACCAAGATTAGAAAATATAGCCTATTAAACCAAGAACGAAGAAATAGTATGAAAAGTCTCATTTGTAGTAGAAATACGTTCCAAAATTAAAAATGTAACAAAAAGATTTTCTTGGTTCGTCTTTTTCGTTGTGGTGTACACTTTAGAGAGAACGGTTTTTACGGCCATATGATACTTATGGAGATTAAGTCTCGACGGCACCGCCCACCATGGGGCCCAACAAGGCATGGCAGACACCGGCTCTAGACATTTCCACCTCTGCGCTTACCATGGTGCTAGCCAGAACCTATACGCTGAGAGTCACTCCAGGACAGTGACCACCCTTAACGCCCAGCCCAATAGTGACCCTTTCGCTTAATCCCCTTAAGCAGCTCAGTCAAGTGTCTGGGATACCGGCTGATTGATACACCGAGTACCACAGTGCAACATCCGTCTACTGGGTCACCACGCACGGCCAACATGTGGGGTTTTTGGCTGTCCATGAGAAGCAAGAAGCAAACAGAGAGGCGCCAGCATCTCATGGAGAGCTCCCTCGCTTGCCGCCGAGAGATGGAAAAATCAAGCAGGCAGCAGAAGGTGTATGGGAGAGAAAGCATAAAGGGAGTAAAGACCCCTGGGAACCTCGGGATTGGGACGCCCATACTCACCTAAAGTAGGTGACCCCTGAGGGGATCGTTTGTATTGATAGTTTGTTGATAATCAAATATGTAAAAAAATCCTAAAACATTTTCATTGAATGTTATTTTTGTCCTAGCAATAATGCACCGCGTTAAAAATACCATTATCTATACTTATAATAAAGATGAATTTATGTGTATAATTTGTGCGTATGTTGATATGTTGTATGATATTTTCTATAACAAAAGCGAGAAAAAGTTTCATTTGATGTTTTAAAATAACTATATTATTAATTCCATAATCCAGTTTTATTTAAGGCATGCATTAATTAGCATATACAGAATATCCTCTTTAATCAAAGCGCTACAGTTAATTTCTAAAAATTTATTAACTGGCGCATATATCTAATACAAATTTTGTCTAAATGGAATATATAATACTATTTTATACAGTTTCAATCAATAAATGCTCCGAGAAATTATAAATTTTTACTATTTAATCAGATCCTTGGTTTAGTGGGTCACGTTTAATAAAATATTCTTGAGAAACTAATATTTTAAATTTAAAAAATTCAACCCTTTTGCTATTAAAACTGATTGAGATTTGAAACTTTGGATGTGTATATATATATATATATATATACAGGGTGTTTATTTAGTCCCGGACCCATTTTGATGTTTAATAACTCATAAAATAATGAAGATATAAACAAAATTATGGCATTTATTGATGGAATAACTCATATATTTTCCTTATCAGGTTTGAATATTTTTACTTTTGTAAATATCGTCTGCGCGTGTGGTTAATTTCAGATAATTTCATTTTCCAGTCTAAATATCTGTACTTTTCTAAATATCGTCTGCTTATTAATTGCATTTTTCTCTCTTTTGTTTTTGGCAACTATTGAAATGCTATGTTTACTTTTGATGCGTTTGTTCTATGTAGTACTTTTGTAAGTGATGTTTTATTCGAGCGGATATTAAGGAGAATGCATACACCACAAGAGAAAGCACAGATTTTATGGTGGTTCATAGAAACGAAATCGATAGTGCAAGCACAGAGAAATTTCAGAAGAATTTATCAAAAAGATCCTCCATCCAAAAACAGCATCTTGCGGTGGAAAAAGAATTTTCTAGAAATTGGAAGTATCGCAGATAAGAAACGTTCCGGACGTCCTTGCACAAGGGATTTTGATGTTGAGCGTGTCAGAGAGACATTTTTACACAATCCTAGAATATCTGTGAGATCAGCGGCAACAGAAATGGATATCAGAATTTCGACGGTGTACAAGGTTGTTAAGAAAAAATTAAGACTGCGTGCATACAAAGTTCAAATTGTTCAAGTTTGGGAACCGCATATCCAATTCTGTTGCCGCTGATCTCACATATATTCTAGGATTGTGTAAAAATGTCTCTCTGACACGCTCAACATCAAAATCACTTGTGCAAGGACGTCCGGAACGAAGAATGTCGAGATGCTATTCTAATTCTCAAACTGGATATCTGAAATTTGTTTCGTAACACTGGGCACACCATCCGTTGTCCTGGTCTTAAATGTTTAATTATCGTTACATAATGCGGAAAACATCGTGGAACTGTCTTTAAACAGAAATGGCCAACGTGATTTTATGGAATCATATAATTAATTCTGCTTTACTTTTTGTCAAATCCGCTTCATTAAAAGTTAAATAGTGTTACTGATTTTCACCTCCGACGGGTTGTGATAGTGGGTGTATGGTGTGAAACCCCAATCAGCAGGCCTCAGTAGGAATACACGGACGACAACTATTTACAGCCGAGACGAACACAGGACAGCACACAGTAGCACAGTACAGACAACAGTAGCTCACAAGTAGTAATCGTCCACAGCACACGAAGCGGGCAGAGGAGAGGGGACCTTCGGAGCTTCGCTCTAAGGTCTCTCCAACGGCTGAACTTCTCACTGCCTCTTCTCGCTTTAGCTGCCAACTCACTACTTCTCACAACTGGCTACTACACACAAGATTCCACAATAGACAACAGAATTCGGCACACAGCAGTTCAACACTCGCTCCACGCAACGTTGGCACTCCGCTGTTTCTTCGCTATGCTCTCGAAGACTCGTTACTTGTCGACGACTCCGACAACAATTCAGGGCGACGACTCTCGATGCCACACAGTTTGAGAGTGTCGGCCTTTTATAGCCCCGAGAGGCGGGGCTAGAAGCTTCTACACCAATGTGGCGTATCTCGGTTCCTAATGGACGGATCGACAAAATTCTCGAAGTTTCGAGTATTATCCATTTTGTCGAAAAAGTCGCCAAATTCGTCGCCAAGCTCTGGGATCACTGGCTCAGCATCCGACAGCATCCAATACAGATGACTGTAAAACGGTCTTTCTTATGATGATACTATTCGTGCTGGAAAACAAAATTACACGTTTGTAACATTATTTAGTCTCCCTTAAATCTATGAATCAGTTGTGTTCAAAAATCGTCTGTAAAAGTGGAAAAAGATAAATAGTCTTAACAATACGGAAAAAATTTATGATCCAATAAACATAAAAAATTAATTTTTTCATGTTCATTGAATTTTAATTTATTAAATGGCCATGATATAAAAAATAAATGTTAAAGAATTTTTAATTAAATATTACAGAAAGTATTAGAAATAGCTTAATATAGTATAAAAGAGCAATTGGTATATAAAATTGGCATGCGTATAAAAACTGTACTATATATGTACTATGTGTACATATGTGTATGTATATGTGTATATATGTACTATATATATATATATATGAATATATAATATGTATACTATAAAATGTTTTTTTTTTCAAAAAAATAAAATTTGTTTTACTAAGAGCAAAACGAGTTTTATCAATGGAAAAAAGGTGGAATTTGAAATAATGTTATAAAATATGTAAGAAAATGACAAAGTAGACTAACTATTCTTAAACAATAAAGGATTTTGTTTGTGCCTCATAATTTATATATATTTTAAATGGGCTCGTTACTATAAGATGAAGGCAAAGCGAAAAGTTACATGAAGCTATTTTAAGCTGATAGAAATAACTATTCATTTTTCAGAATGTTCAACCATGAAATGAATGGCTGTATTTTATTGAGAAAAGTTTCTAATTCCTCCTAGAGGTGTACTATTTATCATACAAATATTAGTTTAAGTTTCCCGTTTATCAATTTAAAGTCAGATTAATAGATGGATTTTCCCACGTAATTTTTTATTACTGTTTAGATCAAAACGCTTCATTTTCTTACATGATCAATTTAGTAAAAATTGTAATTATGAGTAGGGTCTATATATTATTTACACAAAAACTATTTTGCAGTATTGTTTGATTCAAAGAACAGCAACAAAATGGATATTGTTCCTCGGAGGAAAAAAGAATACCCTAAAAGTGATATGCTTTTTGTTTCGGAGTAAACATAATTTTCTTCAATGTTGTCAAGAACAGCGACTTAAAAACCCAGTTTTTTCCTTTTAAAATTCTCTTGTAAGATTTCTTTCTTTCAAACTGAAATCACGGCCACAATTTCCAAAACACTTTTTGTCTTTCACATATTTGTGATTGTGACATAAAGTGAAATAAGTAAATCAAAATACGGGATGTTGTTTTCATTTTATAGAGACATTTCAAGTACTTCAACTAAAAATTGTGGTTATTATTGCCTTTTCGAAACCTTTGGTTTCTCAGTCATTCAGATCAAAATTGCTGTTAAAATAAATAACACGTTTCGATTTGTAAGACTTCCAAAAAGACTGAAAAAAAAGATCTTGATCACGTTTCATTCACTTTCTCAACATTCTGAAGTCGGGTAAATATAGAATTCAATATTCGAAAAAAAGATATAAAAAGAAGCCAATTTTATGTTAACCTTAATCTTAGATGGAAATGTATTTTTGAAAACTGCGGAATGAAAGTTACAGGAAGTTATTAAAAAGAATACATGACTATCTAAATTTAAGTATAAATTCTTTTTCAGTAAGAATAATAATTTTTTTTTACTCTCATAAGCTGTTTTCTTCAATGTGATATGCCAAAACCTGATTAAAAATGTCGTAAGTGTGATAGGTGTATCGAGAAAAAATTTATAATGGTGCAAAAAATTTATTTGATTTCACTTAAGTATTTTTTAGATCTTTAAATTTTTTTTCCAATTTACCAGGAAATGATATCTGAATAATTTTTTCTATAAAATCAGTAGAAACTGTTAATGTTAAATCGAAATCATCAATAGTAAGAATAGATTTCTATTTTCAGTTTATAATATAATATAATTCAAAAAATGCAGGAATTCTTCATTTATGACGGAAAATTCTTTCGTTAGACAAGGGAAGGGTCTAAGATGGGATACTGAGTTCGGAATGAGATTAAGTATAAAGGTTGTGTATATTTAGGATGCTTCTTCATTAAAATAGCAAAACGCGACACTCAGCCAATTCCGAAAAATAGCATTCAAAATTTTGTTATACCTTATGCACTAATAGCCTGTTTACGTGTTCAAAACGACGGCGAAATTATCAAGGGAATTCGTTAATGGGAGAATGTTGAAGTCCGTACTCAGTCTTCTTTCAATTTTTTTCAAAATTATTCATATTAAATGAACAATTCATATAAAAATGTTTATAAATGTTTTTAAAATGTTTTATAAATATTTTTAATATAATATGTTACTTATTTTTTTTATTTATTTATTTATTTTTACAAAATATTTCATTTTCGAGACTCAAAGACCCCCAAAACAAGAAAAAATTTTGAAAGAAATTTCCAAACATTTTTTTCTTGGTTTTTTTCTGGCTTTGTGTATTTGTTAGAACAATATTGAATTTTTTGAAGCTGTTTGTACTGTAACTAAAATTCTCGGTATCAATAGATTTTGTTCAAAGTTTGTTTCAAAAATCTACGAATTTGAAAAAAAATAATTACTTGTTTTAGCCTCCAACCCGACGGCGAAATTGTCAAAACAATCGCTTTTACGAAAATGGCTGAAGGTTAGAAATTGGTACTCGGTCTTTTTTTTATATATATTATATATTTAATTTTACTAATATTTTAATACTATATTTTTATATATTATTTTTTTAGTTATTATATTTTTAATATAGTATGTCACTCATTTTAATACAAAAATAATTTTCTTCACCTAATACTTTATTTATAATTTAATTTTTAAGCAGGAATATAATTATAAATGTAGCTTAAAAGATAATAAATATTAATTATAATTATTCACATAAAACTAACATTCATTTAATTTTTCTAGAAATGTATCCGACATTCATTAATTTTCTGTTACATACAAGAGGCTGAATGATAAATTTCGTACAAAATTTGTAAACAAAATGCATTTTCAACCTTTCATTGTTGATAAATCATGATTGCTCATAAAGGCTATGTTTCTTAAAAAGACTTCAAAACGAATTTCATTTACATTCAAAAATACTTAATTTCCATCAAAAAATTGGACAGTGTGCCAAGTGTAATATATCAAGTTATTCAAAATATTGAAACATTTCACTATGCACTTAACATCTGGAGACCCAAAGCCCCCCAAAAGGAAAAAATAATTAAACAAATTTTTAACTCTTTTCCATTTATTTATTTTTCGAGTTTTGTGTATTTTTAGAACAATATTGAACCGTTTGAAATGATCGAATTTGTTTGTTTTCAAAATAAATCCTTGGTGTGAAAGGATTTTGTTCAAATTTTGTTAGAAAAATCGAAGAATTTGATAAAAGTCACATACCATATTCTATCTGCCGAACACAATTCCCTTTTGAGTTAGCATTTTTATAGCTAGCTGAAAAGACTGATTTAACTCGAAAAGATGTTTTTCAGACTGAGGGAAGCCTGACACGTGGAGATTCATCAAAATTGACGATAGCGATATTTTTTTATACTTCATATGCCAGAAGGTATAGAATAAAATATTCGTTTCACTTATAAATAAGTTTCATTTCAAATACAGTACACTCCCGAGTATCGTTTCCGCGACTATCCACCTTCCTTTTTATTTGGCCATGTTTTGTTCTGTCTAATTAAATGAGAAACGCAGGCGTTGCATTGGCAATATTTCCAAAACATTGAAAGCGAACGTCTGCTACTGCCCTCCTACGTTTCGTGTGCAAAATGCAAGTTGTGACAGGAAAAGAGCAGCGTTCTGCTCGTTGTTCATTGTTTCGTCAGTATGTGTCGGACGTCAGTTGTTGCAGCTACTCCTAATTATAACTGCACAGTACGTAGACTATACATAAATTATGCATGGGCTAAGTTTAATGTATTTTTAAGTGTACTGCAGTGAAGATTTCAAAATGGGTGATAACCGAAAAATATTGTAGTGACTATTGAGGAGAAATTACGCGCTATACAGTAACAAAACTCTGGTCTAACAGCAAAAAAGAAAAAAAATGCTTTGTTGATTCAACGGGCAGCGATCACATTCTACGTGGCTTGAAATACATGCAGGTTTCAGTACTCAGTAAGAAGTGAGAAAATACGTAATATAACAGAGAGTTTTAATATAAAAACTTTGTCTTCTGGTATTGGCAGGAAAGAAATGAATTCATAGAATTCCGGTCTATCCGGCTTTTTTATTAACCGGCCCACCCTTCGTCACATCAGTCCAGATACTGGGGAGTGTACTGTATATTTATCTATATATTCTGTACTAATAATAAAAATGAGTCTTGAAATCAGTACTGGAGCCAGTACTACAGGCCAGTACTCATTTAATTTAGAGCTACCGAATTCGGCAAAGATATATCTTTGAAAGTTGAAATGCAGGACTGGGAGTGCCTTTTTAAAATTTTAATGCATTAAAAATTAAAAGGAAAATTGCCGTTTTTCCACATTAACTTCCGAAAATATCTCTGCATAAAAATAAACTTTACATCGTTTTAAAATTTTAAAAAGTTGTCTTCTTAATATTACCATTAAATAGTTGTGCAAGTTTTTCTGAATATCCGTAATATTTTTTAAGTATTTTTTT
This sequence comes from Argiope aurantia, assembly GCA_026543865.1. Lineage (NCBI taxonomy): Eukaryota > Metazoa > Arthropoda > Arachnida > Araneae > Araneidae > Argiope > Argiope aurantia. The sequence goes on along the minus strand of JAPMOR010104084.1, from coordinate 141,892 downwards.
TCTTTTCATTCATAACTATCGATTACATCTGTATATTAAAGAAGAACTTGCCTCAAATTCAAACCGCTGAGATTGTTTCATCAAGTATTTCATCATGTGACTTTCTTCCATTTTTGAAAGATTAAGAAGAAGGATTGTGTTTAATATTTGCGCAGTTAACTAAACAAATAAAAAAAGGCGTTAAAATATCTCGAAATTTACAAGAGAGATGTACCCGATATTTAAAATTTTAATATCCCTATCATGTTAAGGGACTGTCTTTATTAGAAGGCTTCAAGTAGACCAAAAAGGAAACTTAGTAAGACAATGTTGGTAATATTTTTAAAATATTTTTTTCTTTCATTTAAAATAATCGATTACATTTATAGATTAGAGTACAATTACCTTGAAATTCAAACCACTGACATTTTTTCATCAAATATTTGATCGTGTGATTTTCTTCCATTTTTGAAAACTTAAGAAGAAGGAATGGGTTTAATATTTGTGCGATTTACAAGACAAATAAAAAAGTGAAATTACTATATTGAGAAATTTAGAAGATAAATGACCAAGATATTTAAATTTTTTATTTCTCTAACATATTAAGGGACTGTCTTTATTAGAAGACTTCGAGCAGACTAAAAAGGAAACTTAGTAAGACAATTAAGAAGAGGCATGGTGTGAATGACAGACAATTTGGCGGAATCGTGGTCGTGATAGCATATCTGAATGTTTCATCTAAAATCAAATGCAATCAATACTCCCTGAAACCTATCTGTTGCTTTTGGCGACTATAAAGAAATAATTATGTTTTTATTTCCCCAATTGTTAATAATATAATTAGGTTGCATTAAAGCCAAGATAACATATAATTAAGACATTGGTTTAAACAAACAGTAACTTTTTCATTAACGTTGTGATACATCGTATCTTACCTCCATTAGAGAGAAATTAAACAGGACATGTAAAAGAAAATATAATATGGCATTAATAAAAATTGCAAATTGATACTTAAAAATAACTCTGTTGATGGGAGCTATAAACATCGAAATTTGAAACAATGTTCTAATTGAAATTTAAAAGAGAATCAATATATTCGATGAACCATCTAGGCGTCTATTGCACATAACAAAAGTAATGGCAAAATTATTTCAGAGCCCTGCATTAATTCTAATCTATGTGTTAAAATACACTCCCCAAAACCCCAACAGCGACATATTCCATGTGTAAAAAATGTATTTTGAAGAATGATCTTAAATTATTGTAAAGTTTTTTAAATGCCTTTTTAATGCCGTATTTTTCAAACACAATATAAATGAAGAAATTCTACAAACGATAAATAATAGAGACGCTCGTAATTTTTGTATGTATTTATTACATACTAACAATACAATGAATACGTTAAAAACGTACATGAAGTTATTTTATAAATTTTCCAAAGTTTTAGTGTTTATTTTTATTTTTATTATTTTTTATAATTGTATGATTTTATATAAATTTTTATTATTAAATATTTTACAACATAATTATTTTTTACATATCACAGAAAGTTATAAAAACATTAAATTATATACATATCACAGAAACACTTATCAATAAATATCACAGATATGCTTATATATATCACAGACATGCTTATTATCACAGAACTGCTTATTATCACAGAAATGTTTTTTATCACAGATATGCTTATTATCACAGAAACGCTTATCACAGCAACGCTCATTATCACAGAAATGCTTATAATCACAGATACGCTTATTATCACAGATACGCTTATTATCACAGATATGCTTATTATCACAGAAATGCTTATTATCACAGATATGCTTATTATCACAGATGAAATATCACAGATATGCTTATTATCACAGATGAAATATCACAGATATGCTTATTATCACAGAAACGCTTATTATCACAGATATGCTTATTATCACAGATATGCTTATTATCACAGACGAAATATCACAGATATGCTTATAAACAACACACACATAGAAATATCACAGTCAAAAAATATCACACATATGCTTATAAATATCACAGATATGCTTATAAAAAAACACACATAGAAATATCACAGTCAAAAAATATCACAGTCAAAAAATATCACAGTCAGAAAATATCACAGACAGAAATATCACAAATAAAAGAAGATTTAAAAAAATTTAGAAAAAAAAGTTTTTTTTTTTTTTAACTTTTTGGGCTGACCACATCGCTCTGGTAACATGTTAGGATGGCTTCTGTTTTCTTCTAAATTGTTGTTGATTTCGGTCTAAATTTTCATGGTTTTTTTTTATTTTGTTTAGATTTATAGCAAATGAGAGTTTAAATCTTGACTCGATGAAATTTTAAATTCAGATTATTGTAATTTTAATTTCGCATTTTTTTTTATTGCCTCGTGTGTTTTTTTTCCTCCTTTTTATCATTTTGTCCATTTTGCTTTGCTTTTTTCAAAATTTTGAATTTTTTTTATTAGTTTCTTCATTTTTAAAATTTGGACTCTTCTTTAATGATTCAATAATAAAGAATTTTGATTTTGATGACGCAATTTTTTGAATTTAGATGTATTTTCCACTTGATATAATTTTTCTTCTTTCTCTATGGCTTCCAGATTTTTTTTGGTTAGTTTTTTTTTTTATCTTCAATTTCCCTGGAATGATTCGATGAATTTTGATATTTCTCTTTCCATGAGTTTCTCGATGGGTATGGATCTGTAATCTATTGTAGAATCTGTTTGAACTGTAGCTATTGATGAATCTTTTGAGTTTTTGCGTTGAGATATTGTAGAATATTTTTCATTTTTGCTGTAATTTTCCAGAAGAATATCCAAATATTTGATAGTTGGCCAAAAGTATATGATGTCCCAATACGAAAAAAAGGTTATTCTAACTGAAAACCAGAGAAACGTGATCAGCATAAGTATTTCCAGTAATTTTGCATCCATTTTAGTCAATTAATTCCAATGTATTAGGCCAGAAGAGATTTTATTTAGAGATGTAAAATTAGGTTCCGAATTGATAAAATATATTTTGCAGTCTGATTCGTTTTCTATTTTTCAGGAGAAACAATAAATAATCAACAATGTCGACTTGTTTCAACTTTCAACAATACACAACTTCTTATATTTCGCTGTCAACAACAATTGTAATATCAATTATATTATAGGAAATGGAACCGTTTTCAACAATCTAAGTGATTTCAATTTCTTTGTTATTGAATATCACATTGTTCTATATTTTGTTTATTACTTTAAATATAAACCTAGAAAGTGTTCTACTTATTAAAATAATTCAACCCCGAGATTTCGACGAATCTCTAAGTTTGAGAATCAGAAAAACACATTTTCCTGATTATACCTATGGTTCAGTCTGTTTTTGAATATAATAATGGTAGGCGTGAAATTTAGTATTTTAATTGTAACACTTTTGATAGATTTGGTATTCAACACATTAGATTGTAGGGTAGTCAACACAATGAATTTCGACCAGGCGGTTTTACGGTCATTTATAGATGTAGAATCCGAGAGCTTGCGGTTTCTTTTAGGAGTGGGTCATTGTGGTTGTCATTGTGACATTCATGTAAGTTATTTAGTGTTCTTTCATGGAAATATTAAAATTAATGGATACAAAGCATAAAATAAATCGTCAGGAGTGCTCTCCCCAAAACTTTCTCCCATGCTATCATGCTAAAGATGTTATCCTAGCAACGTCTTGCATAGCATTGACAGTCAATAGTTACAGAATATGAACCTTTGGCGTTAATTTAGCATCTGTATTGAAGCTGTCATGTGATCCTTAGTGAGTTTTTTGGCAATTCAGTCCTGGCATCAAATGCATCGAAAAACCCGAATTTGGGTTTCAGACAGTTCTTCTCAACCGATTGAAACAAAAATTTGACATAACACTACACTTAAAGTCTCAAAATCGCGTACCAAAATTCATATATTTAGGTCACTGCGTTTTTGAGTTATCACGTTTACATATTTCTGAAAGTACAGACCTGCAGAAGGTCAGCCCCTTTGTTAGATTTCACTCAAAATTGGATGGGTATCTATACTAAAGATATTAAATCTATGCATTGAATCCTATCAATCTACCTCTCATCGTTTTGTAATTATCGTGTTACTTATATTCGAAACCAGACGGACCTTCCTCTGAACGGATTTTACTCAAAATTTGATAGAAATCTACATATTTGATTTTTAAGCCTGTTTACCGAATTTCATCTGTCTAGATCAAAGCTTTTTTCAGTTATCTTTGTCACAGAAAAAGAGATGGACATTTTTTCAAAAATGTGTGTTTCGAACTCGGGGAAGTCTAAAATGTGGAGATTCATGAAAATCTCGAGTTTGAATTTTTTTTTTTTAATGATTTCTATACTTTCTCTATACTTCGTACACAAGAAAGTAATTAATCAACTTTGAAACAATACTCAAAAGAATATGAAGATATTCTCCTAAAATAAAATCTAATTAAACTATAAATACTTCTGTAAGTAAACTGTCATTATATGATAGTTAACAAAAACAACTTTCCAGTTAAGAATCGAAGAAATAGCGTTTTCCACAGGGGCTTCTCTGAATCATTTTTCCACTAATCAGACTGAAAATTGATATAAAGGTCAATGACATGGAATTCGAGAAATTGAGTTTGGTAAAACTCATAAGTTGGAAGAACTAGCCGGAAAACAATTTAAAAGAACTTTTGTTCGTCTTGGATAACGAGATAAAATGAAAACAGAGAATATTTTTTCTTTCTATTATTGAGTTTAGTTGTTCCAATTCATTAATGGTTTAGATATTTAAAAAAATAAAAGTACTGTTTCGTTATTCATAAAATGCTTTTTTGCCTAATATTAGGCGTTAAGTAGCTTTTATAGTGATAAAAGAATGCCTTAAATCAGTGAAATATTAAAAATTTTCTTAAAACATCGTCTGCATAACTTAAGCTAATGTTTTAAAATTAAATTTAATGATTTCTAATTAAAGAATAACAAACAATGACGCATTTTTTTTACCAATAGATTTTTAAAAATATTCTCTTCAATATTAGGGAAATTGAATAACTTAAATACTTTGTTGCAATGTCAACAAAAACAGTCAATATTTTTTCTTGATTTATGAATATCAAATGACATTGAAACTTAACCAGTTAGGTTTAACTGAAATATTAACAAAAAATACGTGTACAAAAGTTAATAAACTTATACGTACCACCGATTGTTTCTTATTTTCATAACTTTACCATTATGTTTTTATTCAATCTTTTAACATTCTATTTCTGAACTAAAACTATGCGAATTATAATATTCTTCATATAGGGTGTCCCAAAAAGTGGGACAAGCTTTGATCTCGTAAAATAGTGCACCTGGACATATACTTCCTGTTATAAATTTTCTTTAAATGAAAGTCCATACATATAAATATGTATTATTTTCTTTGTAAACTGTTAATAAAAAGCTTTAAAAATAATAAAACTTTTCTCTCCCATAGCGTGGAAGTATCAATTAATAAAAGGTTTCTCTGGAATTTAACTGTGCTCACAGAAAATTTCATATTTTTATCAAAGAAATTCTCAGAGATGTTAAAAGACAAATTTATTGGGCGAGACCAATTTCTCCTACCTCTGAGTAGTGTTTGGGCGGCCCATTTGAGGGATACTATAGACTTTAAAACATGTTATTAAAAGAAAGGAATAAGAAAGTAATAATATATTTATTAACTTGAAACATTTCAAAAAAGGTGAAAATGCATTAAGTGAAATGCTTACAAAATGTGTTCAAAATGAAATCTTCGTCACTTATTTTATGTTCCATTTTTTTTAACAAAATTTACATATGTACGCAGCTGCATGGCGATTATAGAGCATATATTATCAAAATTTCAAAATATTCCTTGTTACTGGAACATAAAATTTTTTTACCAAAACTTTATATAATTCACACAAGTGCGAGCAAAGAATTTTGTTTTCTAGTTCGGAAGTACACTAATTCTCCGAAATGCCTTTAATGAGCAATTCCTCAATTCCTCTTTTTTTCTTTATTAATGTTGTAATTTCCAACCGCTTAAAATGGACAACATATTAGCAATTTTTTTAGTCATAATAATTGACTGATATACTAATCGGCAAATATTTCCCTATAAAAAGATTTTTCAGTAGTGAGTAAATTTGACTTTCTGAAACAAATATTAATGAATGAAGCCTATCTAAGAAATAATCATGTCCTTGCAAAGTTTTACTATATAGAAGAGTGAAGTTTTTTATACGTATATATGAATGTATGAAAAATAATTCCCTTGTTCAAAATTTTTTACTATGGGGAATATAAAAAAATTTAACATTTTAAACTTTTTTTTATCAATTTTTTTAAAAGACAGAATTTTTTCGAATAGTTGCTCGTCTTAATGAAACTTTCTAACTAGACTTTAGTTTAACATAGTTACAGTAGCGTCCCGTTTTAAAGCAACACGAGATCTACTTTGGGGCGGACTTCGTAATTTTGAACGCAGTGAGATAGCGAGGACGACGCCTGGACTGTCAACACCCTCCAAGGTTCCACACCACACTAGCGGATGAGCGTTTAGTCCCGACGGATCTGGCGTGCATCAGATGCACTTACACGGCGGTTCGTTGGTGTGAATCGAACCTAGAACCTGGGGCCATCCGTTTACGCAGGTAAGACCTTACCACCAGGCTACCATATTCCGTTTTTAACTTTGTTCCACTTTTGAGAGACATATGTCGATAACGCAAAGAGAACTAAAATTGTTTTTAATACCGTCTATTCTGTAAAAAAAAGAAAGAGCATTATGCCCAATACTAAAATCTAGCAATCGAGCATGTGATAATAACTTACTAAAATCTGAAGAAATTCATTTTTTTTAAAGGATATACTAAACTTTCTACTATGCGAAATAATGAATCTCTTAAAATTACTTTAATACGAAAACTTCGAAATTCATATTTTAACACCATGATGTTTATAGGTTTACACACAAACTGTCGATTGCGGCATGGAGGATGCAACAAGAGAGGAAACAAAAATTGCTCAAACGATCAAACAAATTGTTCAAAAATTGTTACAAACCAATTGGAATGGTCTCCTCAAAATTTTCTCTCAATAAAGTTTATTATTCCGAGTTTGTTCACTTCCTTGTCCCGAGGTGAGAAAAGTTTCCTCTCGTAATTGAGGATGAGAAGTCTGGGACGGTGGTTGGTTCTCGCCACCCTGGTGGGTACACAAAAAGGTGGCGTCTGGCACCTTCAATCGATTACAGAATGAACTTCCTTAACCCCTGTTCCGACGACCTGTGCCCACTTTCAATCTAGCACATTTTACCTTCTTTCCCGTCTCTTATGGCTTTCTGGGGTTCTTTGATGTCTGTTTATTGTACCGACAGTGCGGGAAGCACCCGATCGGCGTCAGCTGGTGGGGGTATTCCAACAATGGGTCAGTTGCCAGATTTATAATCTAATCCATAACGCCACGGATCGGGGCTTTAGGGAAGGGTTGTATCGTGACCAGTGACAGTCCTTAGAACATAATCACAGTTCCCGCCAATGTTGCTGTTACGGCTGTCCGGTTATTTAGTTTTCGCCGTGTGCCTTCCGATGGGTAGGAGCAGCCAGTTTGTGATGGCATCACGAGGAAAAAAGAGGCACATAAATTTCCACTGATTAAGAGTTCGTACATTATTTCATCCTACACTTTTCAAAACTCATAAAATTACTCATCTAGTCTTTCCTACTTTCTCTTATACGAAGTATAGAGAGAATCTTGGGATCGTTAAAAAAAAAAAAAAATTGAAACTTGAGAGTTAACTCTTCAACCGGCTGGAACGTAGAAAGTCGCTCCAACGAATCTCTCAAAAACCTGTTGGAACGTAGGAAGTTGCTTTCCGAAAACTGCTTTAAACCCGGCTCCGACGTAGAAAGTCGTCAGTGCTTTCCCCCTTAAATGTAATAAACGAGGTGAGTCATCTGCTTGTTAAGGTCATTTTGTGGTTTTCGCCGAACTTGGGTGGTCCCTCCACTTTTGGGAATGAACTCCCGAGGAGGGGAAATAACGTTCTTCATAAGAATTCGCGTTTTCAGGATCGATTCATTATACAAATTGTAAATTTCATTATTGATTTGAATATTTGATTATTTTACAGTGAATTTAATATCCAAACAAAAACTATTATATTTATTAAAGTTAGAGAATGTCATGTTTACAGCGATCCTTAATGGTTTATGATTGTGAGTAGTTCACAAAAAGGGATTTAAAAAGATTTTTTACAAAAGGTTACTTGGTTGACGAAATATTAAAAAAATGCGAAATGAACTTAATAATACTTTTATTAAAATGCATTAAAATAAAAATTCCCTGCATAAATTTTTAAAATATATTTTTGTCTAATTTATGAAACGAGACAAATAGTTATTTATAAATGTAATTTTAACTATTGCTTACACTTTGTATGTAGATTTTTATCAAGAATTTAACATTGAATTGAAAGCAAATTTGAAACCCTTGGAACGAATTATTTATTTATCAGTATTTAGAGAGAACTTTGGTAAAGTGGTTAGATGTTTTTATACCTTTTTTTGTATAAACGTTTTTATTTAAATCATCTTGATAAAATTAGTTATTTTTAAGATTTTTTTCACTATTTAATATTTTTTTATTTCATTATATTTTAATACAAGCGCTGTTTAATGCTTTTCACCTATCTTAATTCATCTTTGTCCTTCTTTTACTTTGGATCGGGCAGAAAAACAAAACTTATATGCGTAAAATTTTTTTTAAAAATTTATATAGATTTTTAAATATATAATTACATATATTTAAAATATATAGTTATAAAAACCACCTTCAAATGATTAGAAGTTGTGATGGGGTGCAAAAAACTTAAATGTTAAACAGTTACATAATAATAATAAAGTCTATAGAAAAAAAAATTATGTAACTGAAGGGAAAAAAATGTATTTAATGAAATGGAAAATTATTATAAAAACTCTTATTTATATTCAACAAAATTCGATTATAAATAAAAATATTTAATTGATATTGCCTTGGAAAATAGAATGAATAAATGGAACTATGCAATTAAATTATTGCCTTGCATTAAAACAATATTAAATATGAAAATAAAGAATTGAAGACTGACAAGATTTCTAACTACTTTCACATAATAACTTAATTTTATAAAACAATGAGAGCTGATTTACATGCATAGTTAAATATTAAAATAAATGAATACCATTATAAATAAAAGTTACAACCTAGCAGGTGACGCAGTTTTGCATATACAGTGTCTCACAAAAGTGATGGGACACTTGTGCTTTACAAAAGGAAACTGTAATAAAATAAATAAATAAACATGTACAAAAATCTTTTAGGTGTGTTTCATATTTAAAGTTAGTAACAATTATTACATAACATACATTTTGTCAAAATATTAAAATATTAATTTAATAAAAATATAATTGTTTAGAACGGAGCAAAAAATGGCTCACATAAGTGATGGGACACTTACTTTTTCATCAAATATTTATCCAAAACTTTTACTTTTTAAAAGGTTTTAATATTTTGTTGGATTTCCTTTTACTTTTAAAATATGATTTAATCTTCGTGGGATGGATTCGACGAATTTTTTTGTGATTTCTGGAGTGATTTTACCCCATTTTTCTTGAAGCACCAATTTTAATTGTTGTTTTGAAGAAATGGTGTGTTTGCGAACTCTTGATTACAATTCTTGCCAAATATTCTCTATGAGATTTAAGTCTGGAGATTGTGGTGATGTTTTTATTATTTCAGGACAGTTATACGGCAGTCAGAGTCTAACGTTCAAAGCAGTGTGCTTGGGGTCATTGTCCTGATAGAATTTAAAATCGTTATAAAGGTTCAATTTTCATGCTGAAGATTTCAAATTTTGCTTTAAAATGTCAATATACTTGTACTGATCCATTATACTGTCAATATAAACATGATTACCAACTCCAACGGACAGTATACACCCCCATACCATAGCTTTTCCACCACCATGTTTTACTGTTGGCACCAAGTCTGTTTGCGAAATTCTTCCCTGGGTTTTCTCCACACCAAGATTCTACAGTCAGAACCAAATATATTAAATTTACTCTCATCAGCAAATATAACTTTATTCCAGTAATCAGAATTCTTATTTATGTTGGATTTTGCGAAAGCTAGTCTGAGTTTTCTATTCTTTTCACTTAAGAATAATTTTTTTCTGGCTACTCTACCGTGATATCCAGCAGATCGAATTACCCTTCTAATAGTCTCAGGATTAACAATTATTCCATATAATGCTTGTAAATCAGCAGCAACTTTAAAAACACTCTTTCTTGGATGTTTTTTAATATTTCGAACTATAATTCGCTTTATTCCATTGGATAGCTTTGAGGGTCGGCCAGGTCTTCTTTTATCTTGAATAATATGATTCCTTTTATATCGTTTAATGATATTGAAAACTGTTGAAGGACTCAAGTTAACTGTTTCAGCAGTTTTTCTAATAGATTTTCCACCTTCAATATGCAAATTAATAACTAATTTTCGAATTTCAGGCGAAGTTTCTTTTTGTTTAGCATTCATGGCTGCACAGAGCTAAAAAACACAAAAATTCCAAAACAAACTGGAAAGAAATACTGCAGACGATTTTATAAATTATTGCCAATTGCTTTTTAGTAAAAATAAAACCACCAAAAATATTTTTATTGCTTATTTCAGACGATTTTTGTTGCATATCTAATGGTGTCCCATCACTTATGTGAGCTATTTTTTGCTCCGTTCTAAACAATTGTATTTTTATTAAATTAATATTTTAATATTTTGACAAAATGTATTTTATGTAATAACTGTTACTAAATTTAAGTATGAAACACACCCATAAAAAATTTGTACATGTTTTTTAAATTTATTTTATTACAGTTTCCTTTTGTAAAGCACAAGTGTCCTATCACTTTTGTGAGACACTGTATGTATAATATAACTACTGATAAACAAGTTAAAATATTTTAAAATGCCTTCTAGAAGAAAATTTAAGAATATGCAATTTCAAAGAATAATAAAAATGACTCATATAGTATTGCAGAAAATCTGTTTGATTTTAAATAAAGAAATTTAAAAAATAATTCAATGATTATTAATAGTATTTCATCAGAAATAGTTTGGAAAAATTTTTGTCAAGTAATAAAAATAAATGGAATTTTGCAATTATTTTCTATCATTATCTAAGTTTTGAAAACGAAAATGTTAATATTGTACTCAAAAACGTGTAAATCCACATAGATTAGCATCTGTGCTTTGTGTATGAATGTGCATGTGTTTCTCTATGTGAAAGTAGTCTTTGAACTTTTCAGCATTATTAATAGAAATTCTATGGTCAAATCAATCAGCATAATGTCGGTAAGTTTACTGTTAAGAGATACCAAGACGCATTACAAAGAGAAGCGTTACATAGGCGACAACAGTTTATTCAAAACAATTTGTATTGCAAAATGGGTTACATAGAGCACGTGCCAGGCAGATTGTACATCAGAAGTAAGAGTCCTGCATTGAAAGGGAACATATTTCCCCTTAATTGGCATTCAATATAACGCAAATGAATTCCGACAGGATGTGCTAAATATTTCTTTTAATCTTTACCATTCTTGAAACTTATCAGTTTCGGATCCAAAAGATTTATTCATAACCCTTGAAACCGCTGTCCTTTTTATAGAATAAAAGTGGGCAGTATTGGATTAGTCCTCGATTTTTATTCATTTTTAGATTTTAGCCCAAGCACTGTGAGTGCTATTTTTTTATTTTCAAGTCTATTTTACTAAAGTTATATCCCTTCATCGAAGATCTAAAGACGAACTTCTTAATATATTTAATAATAATTAATGACTGAAATGTATAAAAAAATTAAAATAAAAAAGTCTATTTCTCCGTTCATTACTAAAACGCAAGTGGGTTTTCTTTCTTTATCAACAATGGAAAAACAGTTTTGGTTGAAATAATAGGAGCTACAATGAAGGCGATTTTATTTAACATCCATAATGAAATATATTGAAGTAAAACATACTTAAATGCGACGAATTAAAATAGGTATTTTAAATTAATTTACTTCCTTTCGAGTTATTACGAGAAAATTTTAATTACATTTTTTGTCATGCACTAAAAATTAATAATTCCAGAAAATATTAGTTCTTGGCTTTTATAAAAGTTGTTTATGGTTACTATTTTTGTTTTGATAAAAAAAAAATGAAATGCCAAGAAGATTTTAATTTCAGGAGATCCCAATGAGTCATCTCTGACTAGAACATCAATAACTTGCTGTTTTAACACACCAACATGATTCTGCTGAATGAATTTTCTTGAAAATCGTTTGTGGAATATATATACTTGTGGAATATATATTTGTGGTATCAGCTTGTGGAATATATATACATAAAAACATACATACATATAGAAAGAACTAAACATTATTGGTATCCATTTAAATTTGAATTTAAAGCCCTTTCTATTTATTTATTTTTTCATTTTGTTAAATAAAGTTAAACCGTAAGAGAGATAAAGATTAAATCCTCATAAAAATAAAAATTATAATTCATTTTATTAGATTAAATTTGTATTATGCACATCAGAATTATAATTTTTATAAATGTCTTCCGTGTGGGAAAATTATAAACGTATTCTTTTTAATAAATACATTTTTAAAGAAAATTTCCCACACTTTATATTTATTATTTTCAACACTCGTCTGAAACGTGGTAAGGGTCATCAGCATTTTTCTCAAGGAAGTTTCGTTTCGTTATCAGAGACAAGGAGTATATTTCTCATTCATAGTGAGTTGATTACCATTTGGCGTACATTGTAAAATCGCCAAATCTTACATGCAAAGATAAGGTTTATAACGTGGTAGCCTTTCTTGACACTTGAGATTAAAGGGGGAAATTTATTGTGCGCAAATACCATACAACCGCAAAAACATACCAGGCCGGTTTACGAACGCTCTGCTAATTTCTTTTTCAGTAAATTGTGTTGAACCTTTATCTTGACTGCGCACACTTTGAAGAACACTTTGAAGCTAGACTAGAGGCGGCGTCAGAGATTTGCCGACGGGGGAGCAAGACAAATCCGATAGGGGGGCAAGCACAATATCTTTAATTTGTCTTCAAAATAACTCTTAATGATTAATTTTACATTTAATTAAAAAATCAAGTATTATTCTGCTTCTTTTTTTTTCAGATACTGATTCTTTCTTTCACTGTTAAAACTTTACAAAGATATTTGTAAAAAAAATGTTCTCAGCTTCTTCTCTCACCATCAAATAATTATCAATATTTGAGTCTATTTCTTTATGAGACTGTTGAGATTTAAATTCTCTGAGATCTGAAATTTGAAAAAATATGTTATATTACTTTCTTGATTGCTGAATATAGATATAAACATAGATTGCGCCAGAATTACATGTCATGCTAAATGAACAAACGCATTGTTACGAAATTTTCTTTACCGGGGATTTTTGGATAGTGGAAGTGATATGGTGTGTAGAACGCTCAATCAGTAGGCAGAATTAGAATAAAAACAACGACGTTTATTTACACGAAGACACACAGGACAGCACAAAGCGACAACTATATACAGCACAGAAGACGATTATCTTCACCCGAGACGTGTAGCATACAACAGCATACACAGCAGCATACAACCAGAATCTACTGCAGACAGTAGCGCACAGCTCAGTTCAGCACTAGCTTGCCTCAGTCGCTTCCGACTCCTCCGCCTTCTACTTCTCCGACTCTGGCTCGGGATACTGACTTCGCTCCGTCGATTCCGCTTACCCTTCTTCGACCACTCCGTCCACTCTGACTACTGGCTTGCCTGCTCTGGCAGCTGTGGACCCTTTTATAGGTCTCAGGAGGCGGGGCTAGAAGCCTCTCAACCAATCAGGAACGTTCGAGGCGGGAACGTTCGAGGACGGATCGGGAAAATTCTCGAAGTTTCGGGTATTATCTATTTTGGCGCCAAAGTCGCCAAATTGGTCGCCAAGTCGCCAAATGGTCGCCAAGTTTATCGCCAAGCTCTGGGACCTCCGACGCGCTAGTCCCATTCAGATGACTGTAAAACTTTCTTTCTATTGATGGAACAAACTATGCTGGGAAGCCGAATTGCAGGTTTGTAACAGCATGATCTTATTTTATATCAGAAGCTATATAAAAAAAGTTCAAAAAAAAAAGTTTTATAAAAGAAATTTTTTCAGAAATCTAAAATAATAAAAAACATTCGATGTTTTCACCAAAAGTCGATTTTTCAGCATAGTTCCCCCTACCTAAAATATTTGTTAAATCAGGATTGCAGCAACGAGCAGGAATTCAGATGTGTTTCGAATCTGAGAATAATAAGTGCGCAACAAAAATACAACAAATTGCATTTAATACAACAAAAAATTTACTATAGTTCTGATACAATCAATATAGAATGCGGAAAAGATACAATAATGTCGTTTTTTAAGAATACTAGAAAAAATATTTTGTAAATATATGTACAAACTTACTATTTTATGTAAGATATGAAAAATATTCTTATTAAAAATGGTCTGCGTAAACATTAGATTCCCCCATGTATTTATTTTTCAATATATATTTAGGCTTAGAAAAACCAGTGAATTTTATTAAGAAACAATTAGATCTTGAATATGAATTTCCCTAACTTCATTTTTAGGCATGCGTTCTTATGGTTAAATACTTTTCTTTAATTTAAAGTTATTGCAAGTTAATATTCCTCCCAATAAGTGAGTTTTATCCCCACAATTGCATGCATTGGTTTTTCTTAACCCCTTCATATACAATGACGAGTCTCATTCGCTATGGAGTTACGAAATTTTTAACTTTAAATCTGCAATTTAGGAAAAGTATTAAGTAATTTAAAATGCAAAAATCACTTGAAAACGCATCATTACCTCAAATGCCCTTATATTATTCTAGAGATTAAAAAAATAATTATTATCCCAAATAAGATTTGCCCTTTAATTAGGAAGTTAAGTAAATTCGTATGTCAAGGGATTAATATGTTATATATGAATATTCTATGAATAACAATTTTAATCATTCTTTTATCAAGACATCTTTATATAAAATCTATTAAAAATTTATAAACACCTCAAATCATATAGTTTTTCTGCTAATAGTAATTGGAAGAAAGAAAGAATAAAAACTATACATTCCCCGATTACATAATCATAATATTGAACGCAAAGTTTGAATAATTTAGGAGGTAATTTATTTAACGAATTAAGTGCATACTTGGTTAAACACTTTTAGTGTAACTAAAAAGCTATCATACCACAAATGCTTTTTTTGTCGTCAGTTGTAGTCGGTAATATCTCTTTAGTGTAATATTGTAGCTTAATAAATTAAATTGCTAAAGAAAACAGATATTTTACTGTAAATAAACTTAATTTGTAATTGTGCAATTTACTTGCTTCAGTAATTTATAATGAAGCCACATAATTTCGCTACTAGAAAGTAACTTTTTTAACATGCATATGCACAATCGTGTAAAAAAAAAATAGTGTTTGATGAAATTTAGTTTAATTATTAACTAGATTTTAGTCAGAGAAGTCTCATAGTGAAGTGACTAAAATAAATTTACGAATTCGTTATCGAGGAAGTAACAATTAGATGAATAAGACGACGATTAACTTTAGAACTTCAATTTGAATGATGAATTATGGAAAACGACTCTATCGTCCTATTCATGAACAATATAAAAGCTTCAATATCTTTAATAATTCCACAGGCAGGTAATCGAAGTGCTCGGTTTTTCCCCATAATCTATGATAAAATCTTAGCCGAAGGGAAAAAGATTAGTCGAGAAAAATGTGACGTCTAATTCACTTGCCAGCTAATTGATTATTCTGCTAAATATAATATAAAGTATATGCTGAATGAACATTATAACATTTAACTCAGATTACTGAGAATTTGAATTTAACGTCGTTGACATCCATCGCATTGAAGTCTTAGTCGTCCGATCAAAATTATTTGGCAAAATGCGACATATTTTATGTCTTATTCACATGTCACCTTGTTGGTTATATATTGCCAAAAGCAGTGAAAATTAAAAGCTTGATGAACGACATTTGAATCAAATGTCTGAAAATCTGCAGGTATAGTCTTCGACATTCATCATGTTCAATTCACAGTCGGCCGCCTTAAAATTGTCGATAGAATGCGATATCTTATTCAATCGAATATATTCCAAAACTAGTGCAAATTATAAGTTAAATGTACGACATTTCAATCAAATGTCTGAAAATCTGCAGACTTAACATCTTCGACACTCACCGCATTGAGTTCATAGTCGGCCGATCAAAAATTGCCAAGAAAAGGAGACTATCACCTTGTCGATATCTTATTCACTTGTTAGCTTGTCGGTTATATGTCAAAAGTAGTACAAATTATAAGCTGAATGAACGACATTTAAATCAGATGTCTGGAAATCTGCAAACTTAAAATCTTCGACATCCATTGCATTCAGTTCTTAGTTCGGTCTATAAAAAATTGTCCGCAAATACAATTGCCCCTCTGCTACCACCGCCTCTGAGCTAGACAGCCGACGCTCAATGGGTTAATTTCAAACTTTCCCGAGTTCGAAAAACACATCTTTGGAATCATATCTGTCTGTTCTCTGAAAACGACTTTTCGGAAATGTTTTGATCTAGACGGGTGAAACTTGATATATGATCTACACCCAGTTTTGCATATTTCCATCAGATTTTAAACGAAATTCTTTTTCAGGGTGTCTGTCTTTCAGCTGTCCGAATCACGAATTCTACAAAATATAAATAGGTAGATAGAAAAAATTGAACCTTTGTTAAAGTAATTCAATGCATAATTATTCACCTAATACAAGTACATGTTTATCGCTCCAAAAAATAAATATTTATATTGAACTTCCCCAAAAAAATTCATCTATATCTTCTTACCACTCTGTAAGCAGTTTTAACAATCAAAATTAAAAAAAAAAAATAAGACGCCAAAATGATGCACCGTCTTGAGGTTGAGGTGGATGTTTATGGGGTTTAATGGCACAAGAGCCTATCTTGGCTAAACTGCGCCATACATATGGTTAAAAATAAATCATATCCAGCAACAAGAGTAATATTTAAAAATTTAAACACAAGTTCAATGAAATTATAAATATAAGAAAATGCCTCAAAATATGAAAATAAGACACAACTGGTAAAAAATTACAAAGTTAATAAAAGGAGTGCTATAGAAAAATGGATTAAGATGATCCAAGATAAATATTTATCAAATACATATGAAAAAGTGAATATCTTTTAAGAACTAAAAAGTTTTGGATGGTGTTTCTCACCCACCAAGTCCTGTATAGTTAGAGACGATGACTGGAAAAATTACTCACGATGTGATTTAAAATTTGGACATTCAATAAGAATATGTTTCGTAGTAAAATCAGTACAGCAGGTAGGACACATGGGTTTCCTCTCTCCACAAATGAGATGTTTATGAGTAAAACGTGTATGTCCTATACGGAGCCGGGTCAATTTAACATCCAACCCCCGTACAGGGAGTATAGGCCATAATCCAATGAAATGTTTGATGGTATGCAATTTGTTATGAATCTGTTCATTCCAGTTTGTCTGCCAAGTGGAATAGAGATGACAAAGAAAGAACTTCTTCACATCACAGTATGGCAGATTTTTTGAAAGAAATGAAGAAGCAGCTTTTGCAGCACAGTCTACTGCCTCATTACCTGGGATGCCTGAGTGACTCAGTACCCAACAAAATAAAATATCAAATGCCTTATTTCGAAGAAGGCATAAAATATTCAAAATTTCTGAGACCACAGGATACATTCGATTGTCGGGGTGAGAGAGCATCTCCAAAGCACTCAGACTGTCAGTATAAATAACGAAGCTTCGATTAGTAGATATCGAAATTTCCTGAAGGGCAAAGGAAATTGCTATTAGTTCCGCAGTGAATATAGAAAAACTGGTATGTAGGCGAAAGCTCAGTATATCAGATGGAGGTACAATGCCACAACCGACATGCTCATCCGATTTCGAGCCATCTGTGAAAACAGGAATGAAAGATGAATACTGACAGCGATGATAGAAAAATAACTGTTGAAAGACCACAGATGCTGTTGTGGATTTTTCAAATCCAAAAAATGGATTTAAGAAGGAAAATTCTGGCTTATCCCATGGTGAAAAACAAAAGTGACTAATAGAATTAATCGTGGAATTATTAAGGCCCGAGTCCTGCAGAAATGTTTCTATTCTCACACTGAAAGGTGGAATGCAGGAGGAACGAGTATCATAAATTCTCCTAAGACTTGCTGGAAGGGTTAATTCAGATATAGGGTGCTTCGGAAGAGACTGCGTTCGGAAGTAATATAAGGCGGCAATTTTTTTACGCCTTAAATTGAGGGGTAATTGGTGGCAGATGTGATACAAGCTTTCTATGGGGGATGTTCGAAAGGCACTGGAGCAGATTCTCAATGTAGAATGATGGATAATGTCCAGTCTGCGAAAAACACTAGGGCGTGCAGATCCATACACCATGCACCCACAACCAAGACGGGAAAGAATGACTGCCTCGTAAATTCGCAGTAAAGAGGTTCGATCTGCTCCCCAAGAAGTTCTGGAGAGGACAAGATGTTCAAAGATCGTTCACACTTCTTTCTCAAATACAAAATATGAGGAAGGAAAGTGAGTTTTCGATCGAATGTAACCCCCAAAAATCTTATTTCATCCACTATGGGAATAGCAATGTTACGTATGTGAATGATAGGATCGGGATGAATATTACGTTTCCTACAAAAATGGAGGCACCGACTTTTCTCTGGCGAGATGGTGTGTCCATTTTTATCAGCTTGTTGACAGCACTTTGGAGTTTCTTTTCTATAAATTGCATATCATTTCCTTCGCATGAAATTTGAAGATCGTCAACATAAAGACTTCCGTTAACAGATGATGGCAAATGATTTAAAATTTGACTAAGATGAATAATAAAAAGAGTGATACTAAGGTCACTTCCCTGAGGGACACCCTCAGCCTGAATAAAATATTTGGATTAAAAGTTTCCCATGCGAACTCTAAAAGTGCGATAAGATAAAAAAAAAGTTTTTTTTAAAAAATACAGGTAAATTTCCTCTAAAACTTAAATTTAAAAGTGTTGAGAATATGCCATATCACCAAGCACGATCGTAGGCTTTGTCTATATCAAAGAATATAGAGACAAGGTGATTTCTCCGGAAAAAGGCATTGCGAATTTGGGTTTCCAACAAGAGGAGATTATCGGATGTAGACCTGCCTCGACGGAAACCACTTTGCAACAGGGGAATGCATCCTTGTTTCTCTATTTCGAAGATAAGACGGTCATTCAGCATGCGTTCGAATGTCTTACATAGACAACTAGTCAGGGCAATTGGTCTGTAGTTCAGGGGATTTGAAGAATCTTTGTTGGGTTTTAAGATTGGAATCACAATAGCCTCTTGTCACTGTGAAGGATACTTTTGCTCGATCCAAATTCTGTTGAATAACAATAACAGATTTTAAAGGGAAGCTATGTTCAAGTGGCGAAGGCCGGGACTTGTATCATGTGCTTTAAATAGAGCTGTTTTTAATTCATACATTCTAAACTCTGAATTATAGAAAAAACTGTTATGGATGTTAAAGGGCAGATGAATTTGTTCAGCACAATTCTTAGCTGCCATAAAGGCAGGATTATACGAATCGGATGCTGAAACCTGCGCAAATACATTCCCAAGAACATTGGTTATGTCTAGTGGGGCGGTATATTTCGTATTTCCTGTGCAAAGTATAGGAAAGTTAAACTCACTATATATATTGTTACGAAATTTTACCCGGGGTTCGTTTGGATAGTGGAAGTGATATGGTGTAAAGAACGCTCAAACAGCAGGCAGAAGTAGAATAAAAAACAACGACGTTTATTTACACGAAGACACACAGGACAACACAAAAGCGACAACTATATACAGCACAGAAGACGATTATCTTCACCCGAGACGTGTAGCATACAACCAGAATCTACTGCAGACAGTAGCGCACAGCTCAGTTCAGCACTAGCTTGACTCCGTCGCCGCTCTCCGTCGTTTCCGCCTACTCCGCTCTGTCGCTTACGACTCCTCCGCTTCGTCTTCAGACTACTCCGTCGTCTCTCCTTGGCAGCGGCGGCCGCTTCCTTTTATAGGTCTCAGGAGGCGGGGCTAGAAGTCTCTCAACCAATCAGGAACGTTCGAGGCGTATCTCGGTTCCTACTGGACGGATCGGGAAAATTCTCGAAGTTTCGGGTATTATCTATTTTGGCACCAAAGTCGCCAAATTCGTCGCTAAGTCGCCAAATGGTCGCCAAGCTCTGGGACCTCCGACGCACACCTGGACTCCGTCCCATTTAGATGACTGTAAAACTTTCTTTCTGTTGATGGAACAAACTATGCTGGGAAGCCGAATTGCAGGTTTGTAGCATTATCATTAACAGCTTTAACTTTTTTCCACAATTGTTTACTTGGAGTTGAGGATGTAATAGAAGAAATAACCGAATCCATGATTCTCTCTGACTATGACGGCGAATAGAACGGGCAATGGCTTTGGCACGTTTAAAAGCAACAAGGTTTTCTGATGTTGGGTACCTCCTGAAAATGTTCCATAATTTCTTTTCTTTCTTTCGACTTTCGTAACAAACCTTATTCCACCACGGACTACGAAATTTTCTTAGCCGAGGAGAACTTTTTGGAATAGCGCTTGCAGCAGCATGTAAAATTGTATCTACAACATATTGTACTGATTTGGTAGTGTCCGCAGTACTGACCATGGTTTCGGTGATATTTACTAGTTGAGAGAAAACAGTCCAGTCTGCCCGCTGGAATAGGAAACGCGGAGAACAAGGAATCGCACCGCCTCTATCAGCATGGGAGATAATAATTGGGAAATGATCACTGCCATAAAGATTATTACTGGCTGTTAAAGTGGGGAATGGTAACAGTTCAGGTGTATAAATGGCCAGATCAAGTTTCTGGAAGCTACGTGTGGGTTCGTGAAAGTAAGTTTTCTCTTCGCTGTTGAGCAGGCAGAGACAGTTGTTAGAAATAAAATGTTCAATCTGCCGCCCGCGAGAGTTAGTCCTATCCAAACCCCACGAAATACTATGTCTGTTAAAGTCGCCTAATAAAATGAAAGACGTAGGAAGCTGATCCACCAACTAGTCAAACTCTTGCTGACAAATAACATCATGGGACGGCAAATAAACGCAACAGACTGTGGTCAAAGTTCGAATATGAGCCTGTACAGCCACAGCCTGTAGAGAAGGGCGTAAAGTTAGATGTGTACTCGGGTATAAGTTTGATGTTAGAATACAGACACCCTCTGAATGACCTGTTTCAGATTTGGGGTCTTTACTGACACAATTATAGCCGCGCAATTTGAAGGGATGATTAGGTTTCAAGAATGTTTCTTGAAGACCAACACAAACAGGATGAAATGTGTTAATGAGGTTCTTAATGTCATGCAATTTTGACCGAAGACCACGACAATTCCATGAAAGGAAAGTACCCATTAAGAAATATATATAAATATATATAAGAAATATATTAAGAAATATAAATATATTAAGAAATATATATATAAGAAAGTACCCATTGAGAATTAGTAGGAGCAAGTAGATGAGTTGCCGAAGCTTCGCAACTCATGCGTTCTTCATTCTTCATCCTCATCGGATGGATGGAGTGACAGATGATCAGGACTTTTAGGTAAGCCACCAAATATGGACGATAAGTCTTTGTGGGCTTTACCATTAGTCGCATGTCCGAAAGCAACTGAATTTTGTTTTGTTGGGTTTTTTTTTTAATTTAATCTCATTTCTTTCGGTGAGAGTCCCCGTTTTGAAAGCTTTAACTTAAAAGCTTTTTCAGAATTTGATTTTTGTTTTGTCCGGAATAGTTTGCCAGTTTCAGGTGCATTGTTTGTTACATTTTTCGCCTCAGAATCGGATGATTTTTCAGATGTAGTAATTTGCGTGTTATATTGGATACAATTCGTACAATTACAATTTACACAAAAGGGAGTTTTCACGACTGGAGCTTAACTCACACCAGGTTTGGGTGTTTGAGATAAAACTTTTTTTCTTGCTTCGGGATAGGAAATGGATTCTTTGTATTTAAGAGAGGTTATTTGCCTTTAAAGTTTCCAGAGTTCGCAGGATCGAGAAAATGGTGAATGTTTGCCACCGCAGTTCACACATTTTTCTTCTGCGGAGCACTCCTGGCTATCGTGGCCTTTTTCTGCACAACGGGCGCATGTTAGAGTCCCGGGGCAATTAACCTTTGAGTGGCCAAAGCTCTGGCATTGGAAACATCTCACAGGGTTTGGGATATACTGTCAGACCGGTAATTTAATATAACCAGCATATATGAATTCTGGGATATTTGGACTATGAAAGGTAAGGACATAATGCTTAGTGGGAAGGAGTTGTTCATTCCACCGAATAGTAAGTTGGTGTACATGGGTCACTCCTTGGGGTTTCAGTTCCGAAGTGATCTCCTCAAGGGGAACATTGAACAATTCACCGCATGTGATTACTCCTTTGGAAAAATGCAAAGATGTATGAGAGGCAGCGATTACTGGAATATTAGCCAAAGCTTTCAATTTCATTATCTGCTGTGCTTGCTTTTTGGTAGAGAGTTCGACTAGCAAGTCACCAGAACGCATTTTGCGTATGCTAGCGACTTCACCAATTGTTGCAATGATAGCTTTCTGCACAAGAAAAGGTGTACAGAATTAAATGCTTCATTTTTATCCGAGACTCGTTTAATTATAAAAAAGCGATCGAAACGTTTGTAATTGTAATGGAGACTTTGCGACGCTCATTGAAGGGAGATTGGTTTGAGGCCCCATACGACATGAACAAGATTTCAGGTCCAACGGCACCGCTTACCACGGAGCCCAACAAGGGAAGGCAGCCACCGGCTCTGGCCATTCCCAGCCTCGGCACTTACCTTAGTGCTAGCCGGAACCTATACGCTCGGAGTTACCCCCGGGGACAGTGACCCCCCTTAACGCCAAGCCCAAGGAGTAACACCTTTGCTTGATCCTTAGAAGACTAGCCACTCAGGTGACTAGGTACCAGCCGATTGATACACCGGGGACCACAGTGCACCACCCATCTTTCTAATAGGTCGCCACGCACGGCCAACACGTGGTGTTTTGGCTGTCCATGAGAAGCAAGAAGCAAACAGAGAGGCGACAGCTTCTCATGGAGAGCTCCCTCGCTTGCCGTCGAGGGAAGGGAAAAACAGGAGAAAGCAGAAGGCGTAGAGGAGTTTGAACATGAAGGGAGTAAAGATCCCTGGGTGCCTCGGGATTGGGACACCCGTACTCACCTATAGTAGGTGAGCCCCTGAGGGGGCACCGTCTTGAATAATACCTGAAAGAAGACATCCGAGTGCAAAGGGTTAAATGCACAAATTTTCTATCTATAATATATATCCGCATCATATTCGGAGAAAAATCTATTAATTTAAAAATGTAGAATGTAGAAGAAGAAAAACAACAAATTTATTAGATAGTATGTTAGAAATTTTTTGGGTAAACTATATCCATAAGTCTTACAACTACTAAAAAGTACAGTAATATAAATCTTCAATTAAAATGTGATACAAAATGTGTCTGTTTTTAATTTAAAATATCTCAAGATTGTTACTCATAATACCGGAAAAACCCGGAAGTGCAATGAAATATTGATATTATCCATTAGGATTCTTTTACAATGTAACTTACCATATTAAACTTTTCGAAACTAACGCTGTATATAGTAAAATATAGATTCTGTAAGTTGCAATTTAATAGAGAAATTTACGCAGTTTATTTTTAAAGTAACTGTGAACTAACTTTTTTCCAATCTTTTTTGAAGATAGAAACAAATTTATTTCAAAAAGAAAACGATTTATACTCTCTAGAGAGAATAATTATTTATTTTTTACGTCTGATTATTTTATTAAAAAAATGTACACTTCAAACGATAATATAGAATTATGAATACAATTATATTCTCATTCGATAACTATGTTCTTGTAATATATAGTGATAAAATATAATACTTTGTGAAATTTTTAAAAGCTTGGTTTTGCTTATTACATGAGTGTGATTTCCTTGAAATTATAAATAATCAGTAACAAGGATAAAGATAAAGATTGTTAGACGGCTTTTGAAATAACTTGTTTCTTTTCTGTTTCAATATTTTTCACTGCTCACGAGCTTATAAAGAATTATCAGGAAATGCATTTAAAATCACAAAAAATTTTCTTTTAAATATTATCACCTTAAGTTCTTAAACTTGTAAACGCACTTTTAATAAATAATATAATTATTGGAGGTAACTAATAAGTCAATTGATAAATGAAATCAGGAACTAAAAAATTTTTTTACGAAAATGTTTAATGCAATGAAATATTTTATGAGACAGCTACTGGTTTTACAACATATTCTTTTACGAACAATTTTGCATTTAAATTATAAAATAGGAAAGAGGGATTGATCCTATGCTTCATATAAAACGAAATTTACTTTCCTTTGTTTAACTTCATAAACATTACTTTATTAAAGGTCAGATTTTTTTTTTTTTTTTTTTTTTTTTTTGTAAGTAAAGAATATCTGATTTTGCGCTCATACAACAAATGCTAAATAATTTATTATTATTTAATTAAGTCTCCATAAAAATTAAAATTATCAGATCAGTTAATGTTGCATTTAGTTATTGTTCACGACATATTATTTCTCAGAACAATAGCAATTTGTATTCTTGTGCTTTTTAAAAAAAAGTATTTTTATTCCTATTAATTTGACTATTTAATATTGAAATTTTTTTAAGTTCTCGTGACATATGAATATTGATACACAAATACATAGATAAAATGTTTCAAAATATTTGGACATTTTCAAATAAAATTTCTAATAATATGGTTTTCATTCTTTATATTATATTATAGTATAATTAAATTATAATTCCTTAACCCTTTCTAAGGCCGTGGGAAGTATGCTTCCCACCAAATTTATCAATCTTTGTATGAAATTACGTAGGTTGGTATAAGTTCTGACAAATTTTTTTAGAAATACAGAAACTTAGATGCTTCAGTTCTTTATCTCACACAAAATGATGTGTCTTGATTTGTCACTTAATTATTACTTAACCAAATTAATTAATTAATCAAATTAAATTTATCTAATAAGCTAAATGAATCCCTTTTCTTATTCTAATTTCAAGCCTAAAAATATTTTAACATAATATGACTAGAAAAAAATGGCCCTTTAAAGGGTTAATATAATTTTATACGAAATCCTTGAACAACGAATTGGTCTACTTTTTTTTGATAATAAATAACGAAATTTAGAATATTACAAATACGGAATAAAAACTTATAAAAACGTTTTTCATCAAAGGTTATTCAATATTTCACTATTATTAAAAATAACACTTTCGTAGAATATGATTTTTAATATTTTTAACCTTCTTTCATTGATATCCTTTAAATTTTTAACATTTTGTAGATTGTACTTGTTAAATACCAATATTATAATATCTTTATATTTCAGCTTCTATATATTTTAAAAGAAACTTAGTATCATGTCCATTATTGAAATATTTATTATTGAGAAAATCTTTTTAATTTCTCGTGTACGAAGTATAGGGAAAGTATTGTAATTGTCAAAAAAACTGACGAATATCCACATTTCAAACTTCCTCGAAAAATAAATTTTCAACATTATGCCTGTCCATGAACACAACAAATCAAAAGCACTTTGAGGCAAACGGATGAAATTTCGTATTTGGACATAAAACTAAATTTGAAGATCCCTGTCGAATTTTGAACAAATTCCATTCTGAGAAAGTTTATCTGTAACAAATTTTGAAACAAATCTGTCAAAAAGAATAATTCATAAACGCACTGAATGAAATTATGAAATTTAGCAAATAATCTTGCATCTACAATTATAGTTCCGTGTGAAGTTTTGATTTCTTTCGATTGCAAAATAATTTATTCAAAATACAAGATGAAAAGAAGAAAGAAAATACTGCCGTAATGCGTCAGTTGAAGGTCAAATCCACAAAGCGGACTCCTTGAGCTAACTATAACACAGACTTATCAATCTATGAAGCTCTATCCACCAGACAATGTATGCTACGATTAGAACGGCCTTTTTATATCTTTGCATTTCTTTGCACTCTTAACCCCTACGTATACAATGACATGTCTGCCATGCGCATCGAATTACTGAATTTTTAGTTTTAAATATGCAATAAAGCGACAGAATTAAGTATTTAAAAAATGCAAAAATCACTTAGAAACACTTCAATATCTCAAATGCTCTTTATATTATTATAATAATAATAATCAAAATAACAATGAATGTCCAAAACAGAGTGTGTCATCTACTTTGGAAGTTAAATAAATTCATATGTCAAGGGTTAATATTTTAAAGCGAATTCGTTTCTGAAAACTATTCATTAGGATTTCTTTTTCGTTAGAAACAACTCCTGTCATTATCTGAAAATGTGGATTGCATTTTGAAACGCATTTTTGAATATGAATTCGAAAAATCTACCAGCAGAGAGGTCTGCTGAAACTTCCTGGCATATTCCTCAATAAACGTGTTAATCCTCTTCAAACTCATATTAAAATTGTGGGCCTTGGATATAGACCTAAACACTATGAGTCCCTATGAGTCCAGATTTTTTTTTGTTTTCAAAATTCCACACATGAGAGTTATGTACAGAAAAAGGGAAAAAATGAATATGCATTTTAAACATCCCTTTTCAACCGATTGGAAACGAAATTTAATACAGAATTACATTTTTAATAACAAGATCATGGGCCAAATTTCATTGTCTGTGTCACTGCATTTTGCATTATCGTATTTGTATGCATACGAATGTATAGATAGACGGGCAGTCCATCTGTTGAAGGATTTGGTTCAAAATTTAATTCATATATTCAATTTAAATGTTAAAACTGAAAGAGAAATTTTATTCAACTTGCTTTTAACATTTTGTAGCTATCGTATTTACTTGCACTTAGAAGGACATATAGACAAACTTCCTATGGAAAGATTTCGTTCGACAGAAGTCTACAAATTTGGTGTAAATACAAGATAGCAAGTTTCATTTGCCTAGCTCAAATCTTTTTTGAGTTAGCATGTTCATAGATAAATGCAATTTCTAAAAATGGTGTGTTTTTTTTTAAATTTTTATTTTTTTTTTATTTTGAGAGATTTGAAATTCTGAAAGTGGTCAAAGTCTCGAGATCAAAATTTTTGATGATTATAATTCTTTACCTTGAATGTTTTTCGTATGAGAAAGTGAGAAACAAAATATTCTCTCATTTCCCAAAATGTACTCTTAAACATTAGAAAAACAAAAACAACGTTATTACTTCATTTATATCTTTTTTGTAAAACTGATTTGCTAAAATCAAGACTTCTACGTCGAGATCTTACACTGACTAAGGGCCGTGGTGGCCTGGTGGTAAGGTCTGGGTTTGTGAGCCGTAAGGTTTCGATTTCGAGACCCCATTCCGCCGAAGAACCGCTGTGTAAGGGAGTCTGTTGCACGATAAATCCGTCAGGGCCAAACGTCCTCCCGTTGGTGTGGAGAGGGGGTGCCAGCTCAGGTGTCCTCGTCTTCTGACGCAGTTCAAAATGACGAGGTCCGTCCCAAAATAGCCCTTGTTTTACTTTAAACAGGACGTTAATATAAAACGGAACTAAACTTACGCTGACTAAATCATGCAATTGGGATGCCATTTCATTTGAGCATGATGCGATGAATATATCTTCTAAATGGAATGGGCATTGCATTTTATTACATTTTCCTATCCTCAACTTCTGAAATGCACGATATTTTCTCATCTGATCTCCATCAGAGGACATGCGAATAGTGATAGGAATATAATTCTTACAAAATTACACGCAAGTTCGATGGCTTGCAGTGAAAGGATTTGAAACTGAGATGGAGGTTGATTAAGCAGATGCAATTTTATTCACAAAAATAATAGGATTCAAAAGATGGCGCATAACAAATTTATCACATAAATGGCGACCACCAGGGATAGTCTCCCCGAAACTCCCTCGCATTCTCTCTAATAAACTTGTCATGCCAGAGAACCTGCCTAGCATACAAGAGTTGCAAAATATTAAGTTTTGACGTGAATCTGCATTTTTACAAAAACTGTCCTTGGCGAGGATTTATTTTTTTCAGCAAATTATCCCTGGCGTGCGGTTAATAATATCCAAAAACTGAATTTGTGTTTTAGACATGTTTAGTCGGCATCCTGGCATAGGAGTAGCGCGTCTTCCCCGTGATCTGGATGCCGGAGTGGGCATGGTTGTTGTTCTTCTGTATTTTATCTGTGAGGTGTGTGAATGTGCCCCCGTGTAAAAGGGGGTTGTGCAAGAGAATGCAACGCATCAAGTAGCTAAGTCGTGCTATTAGCCCTAGTTGGCGCTACTGAAAAAACAAGAGACGCTCACTCGGCTTAAATCGCTGGCAGATAACTGTCAGCGGGCTTGTAAAGTGCCATAAGTTACAACACAGACACGTTGAATTAAAAATTCAACTTGTTGAATTAAAAATTTGAAACAAAACTGCACTCGTAGTTTCAAAACCCCGCAACAAATTTGATAAATTTAAGTCCTCTCACTTTTGAGTTATCGCATTTATAAATTTCTAAAAGAACAGACGGTCGATTCCTAGTTGTATTTGGCTCGAGTTTGATAGATGTTTATTCTATAGATGTTAAATCACTGTACCGAATTTTGTTTGTCTAATTCTCTTAGTTTTGTAATTACCGTGTTAATTTATATTCGAACAGATGAACTTCCCGTAAGCAGATTTTACTCAAAATTTAATAGAAATCTACAAATTTGGTGTAAAGACCATATACCAAATTTCAACCGTCTAGCTCAAAGCATTTTTGAGTTATTTTTGTCACAGACAGACTGACGTTTCCTGAAAATGTGTTTTTCGAACTCAGAGAGGTCTAAAATGTGGAGATTCGTTCAAATCTCGAGTTCCTCTATATTACGTATACAAGAAAGTAAAAAATAAAAAAACTCAAAATGCAGACGATTATACACGAAGTTTAAAATCTTTATTATCAAAGCATAATTAAAATATGTCAGTTAGCTCTCCGGAATGAAACCTGTGTCTAGACGCTCCATCATTTTTTGTTATAACTATGTTATCGCACTGTAGGAAAATTTTAGTTTTAATCATTTCATACTGTACATGTCCGTAAATATCGAATATTTAAACTTTTTTAATCAAAACTAAATTTTATTCATAGATGCTATGGTTCAATACAATTATTAGAATTCAATAAACATCTCAAGTTTGCTATGAACTTTTAGCTTAATCGTCTTAGAAAGAAAAAAACAATTTAAATCCATATCTCCCTAGACATTTTCAAACATTGTCAGGTTTTTCTTTTTTTAAAAAGCTTTCTTTCATTTCCACGAGAAAATTTTGCTTTATTAACTTTTTCGAATCTTATTTTTTAACTGTATACATGTGATTAGCGATCAACTGTAAGAATCATATTTCTTGTGAAAATGAATGCAGCATAATTATGCTTTAGGACTCATTCTTCGAAGTTTATATTAGTTTTCCTTTCGAATATACGAAGTATGTAAAAAGAAGACACTATAATTGCCAATAAAATTCGAACTTGAGATTTGGAAGAATCTCTACGTTTCAGATGTTTCTGAATCTGAAAACATGTTTTCAGAATTATGTCTGTGAGCACGAAATCGGGTATATGATCTTCACACAAAATGTATTAATTCTATCAGTCTTGAACGAAATTCCTTCTGAGAAAATCTGCTTTTTTGTCTGTCCAATATAAATGAAATCGATAACTAAAAACGTAAAGATTTGGAGATTTGAAATTGATACGGAGGTTTTAGCATCGAAAATATAAATCCATATCAAAATATGATTTCCATCATTCCGACAAAGAGGTGAATGTCTGTAGATATGAGTACAAATAAATTTTGTATATATATATGTATTGTGTGATATTTCAAAAACGTAATAATGTGGATAATTGAAATTTAATACACAGCCTTAAAATCTAATTGTAAATTCGAATTAAATTTTAAATCAAATCTATTAAAGGGTTGACCCTTTGTTGGTCTGCACTTTCGCATATACATAAATGCAAAAACTCAAATTTGGAATGTGATCTTGTGACAGCGATTGAATTCTATGTCAAATTTTAGTGTCAGTCGGTGGAAAAAAAAATGTCTAAAATACATATTCTATTACTTGTGTATTAACTGCATACCAGAGATTAATCACCAAACATCTCAAACTAGATACCAAAGATAGGTGTTTTGTTACTATTGTTCCCCAATACCATGCAATTAACATACAAGTATACCGGCTTTCCTTGCTATGGCCACCTCAGAAATGACGACGGGAAGTTTCTCGTATGGAGGTTGGTTCTGGTCATCCTGGTAAGTACAAAAGATAGGAGTTGGCTGTCTCCTATCGATGATGGGACGTACCTCCCACGGGAAGGTTTGTACCGTGGCCGGTGATGGCCCTTAGTACTCAAGCAGTCATTCAGATTTTCCAGTATGCTTCAGTGCGGGAAGGAGAAATCAATTTATGATTTCTATTCTATGCAGCACGTACATCTTTTGTGTGGGATTCTGAAAATAAAAATCTGAGCTTTCATGGATTTCACGGCCTTACTCAAGATTCACAATTTTATGCGGGATAACAACTTTATTGGAGAAAGTTTTGGGAGGGACAATAACCACTGGTTTAAAATTAAATTGAATTTACATAAATTCAAATTGTTGTAAAAATTTGTATGCAATAATATGCTTTTCATTACCAAGAAAATTCTTTTTCTTGGTAATGAACTAAGTTCGCTAAATTTTACATTAAAAAATCTACTTAAATTTTTGAACAGAAACCTTTCTTAGTGAGGACTTATTATCCACTAGCCGCCCTTCGCAACCATTAATGGTTGCTGAAAATTTCAATTGTTTCCTCAACAAAATATTTTGACCTTCAAATTTTAATATACGTATAACTTGCATTTTATTTTAATTTGTATTTCAAAAATCTTAAAGTTTCAGTTCTGTTTTATAGTAGTTTGGATTTCCCAGTTTTTTGTATACATCTTTATATATTCAATTATATCACAGGAAAAGGCAGCAAGATTTTAAACTGGAGACACTTTAAATTTTTCCACTATTGTCCGATTCTGAACATAAACCTTAAATTTAAATACAACAAAATATTTTTTTTTAATATTAAAAGCGTGTTTTATACTAAAATATACTCAATATAGAAAAATAGGCCGAATCTTCGTATCTCGATAATTAACAATGTAAAAAAGACGAGTTGAAATATTACTCGCAACAATGCGAACAGTTTTACTGTCATTTTAACAATGAATTATATTGATGTAGAATATATTAAAAAGATTTTTAAAAATTAATTAAAAATAGAAAGAAGAATTGACAAAAAATATTGGTATCATTGAAAAGATAATTGTTTTCAATTTTAATTTGCTGTTAAAAAAATTTTTAATATAATATAACAATTTTTAAAGTTATTACGGAGAAAATGGCACACATTTAAAAAATATTTTATTAAAAGTGCTTGTCAAAAAGTTCTGGGCTAAAGATTCTGAAATAAACAGCACTTTTACAGACCGCGGGATTTTTTGATAATTTTCAAATTATGTCAAGATTTATTATCTATACTTATAACAAAGCTCAATGTGTGTGTGTGTTTGTGTGTGTTGGCGCTCAACAGGCCAGACCATTCAACTTACAGCTACCACATTTGGCACGTTTATACCTTGGAGGAAAGGAATGTGCACCTGGGAGTTATTTTTTCGAATTTTTAATTAGAATTTTATTTATTTCAAAATTAAGCGAAATTTTGGCGTATTTCTGCTATAACTTCCGAAAATATTACCGCACAAAAAAGATTTTTACATGAAGTTAAAGATCAAAAATTTATCTTTTAAATGATACCAATGTTTTAACCTTAAAATTAAATTTCTATTTTTAATGAATTTTTAAATAAATATTTTAACTATTGTGCGGAGCCGTAAAAATATCAATGTATGATGCTCTTTAGACTAAAATTTTAAATTTAAAAATTCAATAATTTGATAGACATGGTGAATACTCATATTTTTGACACATTTCTTACTTTTGGAATTGCTTGTTTTCACCTTAAACCATTCGAGCAATTTTCTACTTATACGCATTTTACTAATTTCATTCAAAGACCAAAATGCGGCAAGAATTTGTCTTTCCTTTGTGACTTTATTGCGATTAAAATAATACAACAAAATTAATAAAAAGCAAATAAAAACTAAGACAACTTATTCTCATGTAAATAAAATTTATTTTCTAGACTATACGCAGAATGTAGGCTTGAAACAAGCGAACACCAGTAACAAAATAGACAATTCCACATATTTTAAAATTAACATCGAACATATATTCATGTACTACATAGCCACAATTGAAAGAAAAAAATATCTCAACACTGATAGAAATTGCAAATTTATAAAAACTTTTCATTGCCTTTATCAAAACAATTATTTTTTAAATAAAAAGTGCAATCATATATCGTCAGAAAGTTATATTATTTTTATTGAGAAAAAAAAAATTTTTTTAAGGAAGATATAAGAATTTCCTTATATATTCTGCATACTTAGGTTACTGGCTTATTGATTAAGAATTATCATCAAACAAATGTCTTATTTAGTCAAAAATAACAAATTTAAATGAAAAATATTTCAATAAGAGGATTACATATTTTCATTAAACTTTGCAGATAGTGATAAAGATTGTGCAAATTATATAATATAGCAAAAACATTGCCTTGATTTCAAATGAAAAATTCATATTGTTTAAAAATTTTCACATTATTTTAAATTTTTGTTGATTTTAAACAATTTTATCTTAATTTAGACATTTGAGAAAATGACTTGAAAATTTGTCTTTAACAACAAAAATCTCAATTAGTTTTAAAATTAGTCACCAGTTTATGGCGAAATTACAATGAAAGGGGGAAAAATGTTCTTGCCTATTAAAGCTTTCGGTGAAAAAAATGTTCCAGTTTTTTTAATGGAGTTCTATATATATAAATATGTCTTTTATAACGAATATGTTTCAAATAGAAACAAAGTTAAGTTTATATTAAATTATATAAGTAAAAAAGAAACTACATATATCCAATGAATTGAATTGATAACAATAACAAGACAACGGTGTAGCATGAATTATGACATATGGAGCATACATTTTATACAAGAAATACAAGACTTCAGTATTTGAACCTTTAAATTACTACAATTTTATTAATATTAGTTTATGGATAACAAATCAAATTTTAAAAAATTATCAGATGCATTCAGATATTAATGGAACATTACTAATATAAAGTAACCAGCAGAATTTATTTAATAAGACAGAATAAAAATATGTATCCTTAATACGAAAAAATCATTATAATTTTCCACTTAATCAGCATTGTAATATTCTAAAAAATTAAATATTTTCTTATTTTTAAAAATAGTACAACAATTTTATAATTCATAGCTGCCAAGATGTGACTCATATAATTCCAATTATACAACATTTTTTTCAGTTTTCACGCTAGAAATTTAAAGTACTCTAGTTGCTTTGCTTTCTTATTTAGCTGTCTTAATTTTTTTTTAAATAAATTGATAAACTGAAGAAAAAAAAAACATTTTGCCCTCCATTGTTTTTATTAGCGGTAAATACAAAATTATAGTACTTGATTTCCATAGCTATTTCATTTACCTAAGCAATAATAATTTTCTTCAAAGTTCAAGCATTTTTTAACATAATCCTCAATATACTTCTTATATAAACCTTTAATTCAACTCAAGAAATTACAAAGTATTATAACTTTTTAATAAAGATGGAAGCAAAAATCTCAATCATAAAACTACTTTCACACCATGAAGTACAAAAGTAAAGATATTTTTAAATGTACGTAATAATAATTTTCAGAAAAAAAGAAACAAGCAGTAAAAGGGGCTTCTATTAATTAAAAAATTATAGATTCACTTGTGAAAGTAATACATTTTAAAGAAAAACAAATAAAAAAAATTTTGAAACAATGAACAAAAAAAAATATGATGAGATATATTTCAATTTCTTCTTACGGTTTTTGAGAAGTATACTAAATTTTAGAATAAAAATTATCATAACATTCAAAAAATTATTGCAGATTATTTAAAATTACACCATTTTATAATATATTTTTATATAATCCATAAGTAATTTTCAAACACTATTCCATCATTCGCTCTATTATATCTGTATCCAGACAATGTAACTTCATCATATAGTTTTGAATGTACCTTTTATTCATTATATAAGTATCAATATTATTTACTTTTTCTAAGATATAAATTATTTGCTTACTGCAGATATTACAAATAATTTTACTATTATAAACTCATTTATTATATTTATAGCATATTTCTATTAAAATAATTGTTGAAAATCGATTTGAATTCACTTATTGTTTTTGCAGACAAAAAAACTAGGATGGTTTATTCAGATAGTTAAAATGGTATAAAAAACTGCATCATTTGCCTTTCCTGTATATAACTGCATCATAAACTTTAAATTAAAATTTTTTCATGCATTGTAAGTAACAACTTCAAACATAACTTCCGAATTTAATTTCATCACAATATTTAATCCAACAATTAATCCATATAAACAAAACAAAACAAAATATTTCACAATATGGTACTAGCTTGTTAATATTAAAAGCACCATTTCCTAAGACAAATATCATCACAGAATCCTAAAGTCAACTTTAATGTACTTATTGAAACTAAGTTTTTAACTATTTTTTTTGTGTATGATGATCCTTTCATAATTAACTATTAAATTTAAAGAAGTTGGATATATATATATATATATATATATATTGAAAAATCAAAAAATTTATCTACTTCACTAGTTTTCATCTACATGTATTATATATTATTACAGAAAGAAAAGATACACATCTACTTACTAGTATACTGGAACTAGACACAAGAATAATACTGCATAAACAGAGTTCATTGAGGTTTAAAAGTTTGATAATACATTAATTTCTAAAAATAAAGCATATTAATACGAATATTTCATTATAGTACATCTTCTCATAGAATAAGATATATCTTTACTATGTACAGGTTTTTAAAGATAATAGAAAATAAGAGTTCAAATAAATTGTTGTATTCTGCAGCATGAAAAATATATAATCAGTAATTAAATATTAAAGCAAGATACAGTAGGAAAAAAAAATTTGTTCTGGAGATTCTTTCTTAAAATTTTGTGTACATCAGTAAATATGGACAGTAATAAGCAAGTATAAAACCATACTTGTGGACGTTTCTTTTTCTTTACAAGTAGGCAGGATCAATTTGGTATATACATATATAACTAGTTCATTGGAAACACTGATAATTTGGCATTTCTTTATATTAAAAAAAATTAATAATTTCCAAACAAAACATTTTTTTTAATTTTTAATTAAAATGCTGAAACATTTCCAGAAATATATACTAAATATTAATTCTTTTTAAATAGCTGCAAAAGTAAAACAGTTCTCAAGGACACAATCAAAATAATTGGCATTTTATAGTAAAGCTATCTTGTTAGACTGAATAAAATAACAAAACATTTTTTTAAAAATATTTTGAGTTTCTTTTACAATAAAAGAAGCAATGTACAATTAAAATGTCAATAATATATTTTAAAATCTAATTAAATATTTTAAATGCAAAAGTTGCATAGAACTCATAATAAGCAAGTTAAAGTAGTGCTTTCCAACTATCAGAAAGGAAGACGAAATAACTGTTTCTTCAACTGCTAAATACATCTTTTATTAAAATTTCCTTATACAGACAATTTTATTTGCAATGAAAAACAATTTTCAGTTAATTATTAATTAGTAGCTAGATCAAAAAATAATAAGCAAATTCTGAAAAATGCAACACAATAAACATTAATTTTTAAAAATTGAATCTGATAATGCCAGATTATCAATGCATTATTGTAAACATTAATTTTTAAAAATTGAATCTGATAATGCCAGATTATCAATGCATTATTGTAAACAACTAAAATAATTTTATTCTTAAATAATTTTTATTTACTTTCCACCAAGTAAATCATTTTCGATTTCCATCACAGAAAAATTCGGATTTTAAAAAAATTACAATGTAGGAGTATAAAGCCCTCTTAATATGAAAAATACTACTTTTTAAAAGATTAAAATAAAATTATAATAATTTTTCATAAAGAAAGTAGATAAATTACAAGAAAAATATCTAAAGAATACCTCTATTATTTTATTCCAACAGAAATTGAAGAAAAAAATTTATCAAAGCTGGATTTGTCAATGGCATTCAAACTCTTAAGACACATAATTCAAAAATATTAAGTACTTTTTAAGAAGAAAAATAATATAACCTTTTTGTTTTCGGTAATAAAAATTGCATTTGGATTATTCAATACAATTTATTTTACTATAGTTACAAATCACTGTTGCTTAGGAATGTTTTCTCAAGAGAAATTTTAGGAAAGTCTCCTTTTTACTGAACATAAGACTTCAACACATCAATGAATAATCACAATTCCTGACATAAAAACATAGAACACTACACACATATATAGAACTCAATGAGTCTACTATCAACAATTAAAATCCAATAAAATAAATTGGGAATGCATCATTTGAAATATTTTGACATCAAAATTCTTACATTCCAACAAGTAAGTAGTTCTTCAATAATACATAGCATATTTTCAATTAAATAGATTCAACTAAATTTCCTGTCTAAATTGAAAAACTACAAATCTCAAAATGGTTTAATATTTCTGAAAAACATAGTATAATAAATGAAATTTCAAGAATTTATTAACAAAAATAATGAGTTTTCATTTCTTTTTTTTAAGACACTTTAAACAACATCAATAAAATATACTAAAATGGTTGCATTAGTATTAAATGAACTATAAAATTTATTTTACAGAACATTTCCAACTAATCCTTTTAAAAGCTAAAATAAGAAAAAAATAACATATATTTATAATTATCACAGTAGAACTAAAACATTTTAACAAAATTTTCAAAACATAATAGTACAGAAAAAAATTCAAAATATCAAATATTTTTTTTTAAAAAACCAACAATAAATATACGATATTATCAGTGTTAAGAACTGATTAACTGTCATATTTCAAGAGCAAATTTTTAACTTCTAAAATCTTTTCCAACATCGTAACTTGGATCTTACAATGTTAAACACGATAATCTATATCAAGCTCTATTCAACATCAATACTATGTAGGAAGAGAAAACATTTTTTCATCTCCTATTTTACCCAAACAATAAAATTTTCTCACACCACCATAAAATATATAACAACACTTCCACAAATTCATAAAATATCTCCATTTTTGCATCAAAGTTTCATAAGATCCATGAATT
The DNA here is from genome assembly GCA_026543865.1 of Argiope aurantia. Classification (NCBI taxonomy): domain Eukaryota; kingdom Metazoa; phylum Arthropoda; class Arachnida; order Araneae; family Araneidae; genus Argiope; species Argiope aurantia. Next base: position 104,312 of record JAPMOR010104084.1, on the reverse strand, counting down.
AAAGAATACAACATTGATTCTTTCATTTAAGTATGTATGAAGTACACATTTGAAAAGAACTAACTTTTAACTCACAGATTGTTGATCTGAATCGAGTAATAATTTTTTCAGCTCAGAAGGGGATGATACTGGAAGTGAACAAGTATTTCTTTGGCAAACATAGGCAACTGAATCTGAAGAAGATTCATCTGACCTCTCAAGGATTTTCAAGCGTTCTGAAAGGACTTTTTCAGAATCGCTATTTGCCAATAAAAGTACCTTAAAAGGAATATAAAGTTCATGGACTTGTTTCAAAAGTTCCTGGGTTGCCTCAGAATCTTTATTGCCAGTTATTATAATCTAAAAGAAAGAAATATATTAAACATACTAATATGAAAATCCTAAATTTAAAAATTGTAATGGTTTACTTCTTTAATTATGAAATGTAGGATATGAGTACTAAAAATTAAGTATGATATATGGCCAAAAATTACTCAAACAGCAAGTTTACAAATATTTTCTAAATTTGAATTAGGCTCAAAACACAAGTTTTTCTAATGTTTTCTAGTATCTTCATATAGGCAATATCAATTGGTATCATTTAAACCTTATAATCAGTGGTATATGAAGCAAATAATAAGTAGAAAGTTACCAAGACCCAAACACAGACATAAATAAATAACATAATATACATTTCTACAGGTTGTAGGAAGAATAACATGAAAATACCTCAATACCAGTTTCAATATATAGAAAAACAGTACATAGAATAGGTATTTAAAAATCAAGCATGTTAATTACTTTTAAATACAGTATGATCTAATTTAAAACAATGATACACCCTGTAACTTTAAAGTACTATTAAATTGTATTGTCTCCTATTGTAATAAAATATTTTTTTGATATTTATTCAATTATTTTTTCTCATATTTTTTCAATTTATTTAAAAGTCTATTTTCATATGTAGTAAAACTTGATGCTTATTTTTTTTTATTACTATTACAGATAGATTACAAATTTTCTTTAAATGTTATATATGAAAGAAAAGACCACACAAATTATTTGAATACATAGTTTAAAAAAACAATTAATGAAATTTAAGAAAAATTGTATTTGGTAGGAAAAAATAACTTTTAGTGAGAAATCAAATATCAATTTCTGGATGATTTCATTAAAAACACTTCATCTTTTTTTTTTTTTTTTTTTTTGCAGAAATGATAAGCAGAATTAAATTGCTATGAGTGAAAGGATGAAAGGAAAGAAGGTTCAAAAGATATGATGGAAGAATATATATTCAATAATTTAATGTATAGTTCCTGTTAACTTTCAATTTAAAAAAATTATTATACACTAATTGGTGTATCTAGAATTGTTCCGAATAAAAGCATTTTCATGCCAATTTATAATTAGATGTTGTTGTTGTTATCATACAATTATTATCTAAATTTTATTTTCATAAAAAATAAGAATGCTAGTTACACTAAGCAATTTTTTGACTTGTACTTTTGAAAAATTAAACTGCATTGCACTAAGGATTTTTTTAAAACAATCAAAAGCTATTAATAATTTATTTTTTTTAAACATTATACAAAATCTGATTAAATATTGTAATTATCAAATTGAAGGTGAATAAAAATGTGTTAAGAAATCTATAGTACTGTAATTTAATATGTAGACAACATTAAAATTAAAATCTTTTCTATGTATATCAATATAATATTTTATTAATGAAAACTAACTAATTGTCACAGTATAGTTTTTTGTATACTAATTTATTCAACTAATTTTAATCTAAGCATCTTATTATTTTTTTATCTACAGTACAAAAGATATATATATCAAAAAGTGTTAAAATAACAACAACTTCTCAGGGTTAAAAAAAATACCTGTTTATAGTTTGAATAATAGAACATCAAACCACACAACATTTCTGGCAAAGCCATGGGCAACATCATCATGCGATGACTGTACAATGACAAGATTTTTGTAGCTTTATCCTGCAAGCTAATGTCAACAAGAATATTGGATAGTCGCAACAAATTACATACAGCAACTGAATTTGGATTTGGTTCAGCACCATCTTGATCTAAAATTTAAAATTTTTTTACTTATTACAAAAAATAATAATATCACAATGTAAAATCCATTTTCATGATTATCAAGTTCAGAAAGTTTAATTTCAATGAATATGCTAACAGAATTATAGTCATTTTCCACTTTCACACAAATTTTAAAAATATAAATAATTAAATACCTAATAAGAATTAAAAAAATATATATTATCAAATCTAAAGGAAACAAAATTTTCAGTCTCTAAATATTTTAAAGATGTATAGTTGGAAAATTTAATATTAATAATAAAATAAGAGTAAGAATTAAATTCCAATTCAAGACTTCATTCACATAAACAGTATATATTTATGAACTCAATAAAATTATCACATTTTTTGTTTAGAAAATCCATATTTATTAACATCCTAATTGACTTATTCATTAATATACAGAATATTATTTATAGTTAAGTAATTGCAACAATTTTTAAATGCCAAAGCTATTCATTCGATATTTCTTTTCAAACAATTTAAATCAAATTATAAGAATAACTAATATTAAATTTATAAGATTCATTAATATAGAAATCAATACTTTTCAAATTACTATTTTTAATCATAAAATAATCATAGTTTCTTAACTACTACAAACAAGTTCAATCAGCAAATACAGAAAAAATTGTCATATTTTCATAGATTATACAATATTGTACTAGTTGACATCCTTACATATCACTATATAAAACATATTCTTTAATAAAATATTTTTTTCTTTAGAACTACGAATAAAGAAAAATATATATGATTACTGTAATAAAATTTTAAATTGTAAATATATATAAATTGAAATAATGGTGAAGAAAGTGGAACAAATTTGATATGGCCTTGCTTATTCATTTCTTTTTCAATCTTCATTAGCAGATTTATGTTTGGGAAAAAGTGCAAGAAATATTTTTTTAAAAATAAATCATTCATTTTTTATTCACATTCTAAAATAACATCACATTCTGCTTTTACCTAGCTTTTTAAGATTAACATTTGAATACATGAAGTATAAATTTAACAAAATTGCCCAATATGTTATTTTTTTATATAAAACATAAATCAGAATGAAAGTAAACGCTCATAAACACATGTCAAAATAAAAGCAACATACAAACATATAATGCAATCACATATAATTTAATTCTGTAATTACCTTCTTTCAATCGGAGAACAATAGAAGGATCAGTAGATACACTATTGTAGTAGCCTCCATCTGCAGCATCCCAGAATAAGCAATCTTGGGTCATTTGAAGTCTAGAAGCCCATTCCAAACACCATGAATCATAAGTGGCTTCATAAAGATCCAGTAAACCACGAACAAGAAATGTATAATCTTCTAAAACACCAGGAATAGGGGATAAGCTAGAAAGAAAATACATACATTTAAAAACGGGAAGATATGATAATAAAATTCAAATATTTTTCCTGTGTTGCCTGATTTAATGGCAAATGGGCTAGATTTTCTAAAGAGAGAAAGAGGTAAAAAATATCTGTGAATAGCACCATACAACTATCTAGTTATTAATTATAATATTTGCAACTTTATGATTTCCAAAAGTCACTATTTGATATAATTATATTATGCATGATACTTGAAACAAAAGATTAAAAAATCATTAAGAAATTTCATTTTCTTCAACTTTTTTCAGATAATTTCCATTACCCATATTACCTTTTTAATAAATAAATATCTACAGGTCCAAAACTTTTGCTTATTACTACCTAAAAATCCTAGTTGTTATTGGCAAGAATCCCCAAATAAAAAAAAATCTTTAAACTAGATTTTTAAAAAATGATGAGAATATGATATTTAAATTACAAATTACAGAAATGGAGGATAATTAAAGGTTTATCTGGAAGAATGTACACAGAAGAAAAATAAGTTTCATTTCAATCTATTAAAAATGCATACTTTTAAAACGGAATGGCTTAAAATATTAAAAGGTAAAATAAATTAGATGAGAGCACATTTTTAATCTTTTTATTAGCAACAAAGGATTTCAAGTATTACAACTTACATTTGAGCAATAGTGCCATTGCTACCTTTATATGCACTTCTCAGTAGACAACCTGTTTCTGCATTGTATAAATGTTTCTTTAAAAATTGAGCTGCATCCATGGCATATTGAGCATATTTTGGATCCTGAAGGACTTGTGCTGCTCTTGCAAAACCACTAATCATTAAACCTAAAAATAAATAAATAACAAAACATATAAAATTCAAATACATATAATATCACATACAATATTACATAAAATATATAAAAGTTCAAAATTTAAAAAGATTTTTAAAAAATTTCTGTTAGTACCCAAAATATAAATTAAAAAATTACAATGAAGCTAAATAAAATCATTGCCATCAAATTTTTGCCTTGCAATGACTATTTTTGATTTCAAAAAATAAAATGTCTTTGGGATTTGAGGACAGCAGAAGTCAATAAATAAATAAGTATAAATACAAAGGTGCAAGTTTCTAATTTATTAACTGAACTATTAACTCATAATTAAAATTTTGGCAGCATTTTTTTCAATAACATTAAAATTTAACTTATAAAAATTTTTCAAAAGTTGAAAAGTTTTTTTGATAAATATAAAACGAAATATGCAAAATACAACAATAAATTAATATATTTTGATTCAATCATAAGTATAAACATAATAAGTTTATCATAGGAAATAATAATAAAATAGTGGTATGTATCCTTATACAGCTGCTCTGTAATGATCATGTGTAGTGATCAAATTCTAAGTTGTTCAAATTTTGGAAAAAAGAATGATATACGAATTTCATTTCATGCTTCAGAAAATAACAGTCAAAAAATTTTCTACCAACATGCATTTTCTCCATACTCAAGCAGCAGGAAGAAAATTCACTTGGTTTTTATCTGTTATTAAATTTAAAAAGAGATTTTGAATATCCAAAACTTTGCAGAAATTATAAAATTCTTTCATATCGGCTCCATTCACTTTATTACATAAAAAACATTTGAACACTTCTTTTTTTAATTTATACTATCTATTTTAAAATACAAATATGAAAAAAAATTACTTTATTTCATATGGTTTTTCTAAACATTTATTTGGCAACCTCAATTAATTAAAAAAATTACATACATTTATGTACAAAATTAGAACCCAATTTATGTAAATCCTACTTACAAATTTTTCATTGGTTCACCAATTGCAAAGCTTGAGTATTAAAGCATTATAGAAAATTTTGATAGTGTTCCCTTATATGATTTAACTATGTGAAATGAAAAGTTTAGTTATATTAACATCCCCTTTTTGAGCCACATATGTTATTTTGGGACAGATACCAAAATTTTGAACATCATTGTCAAATAGTAAAGATGGGCCCTTCTCCAAACCTCCACACCATACCAACAGAAGATCAGATTTAGTGTGCAATAATACTATATATGCACCAGATATTTAATGGAATAGTATTTTAAAATGATTAATTTTAATTTAATTGAAGTCCTCCAGACCCAAAATGTTGCAACCCTATGCAAAAAAAAAAAAAATCATAAAAATTATCAATAGAATATACACTTTAGAAAGCAATTTTGTCTACCTCATTTTATAAAGATATATCACTGTTTCACAATTACAAAAGAACTTATGAAATGATTTCCACTGCTACAAATCACCTTCCAATTTTATTATTAGTTTTAAACATTAGGTAATAGCTTGAGAGAAATATAAAAAAAAGAGTGTTTCATGGAGATTAAGAAAAAAAATGTACTTTTCCACCAATTTTTAAAGCAGATTTAAATAATTATTTAATAAATAAATTACACAGACACCAAAAAATAGGAGTAATGGAGGCTGAAATTTTTAAATCTGACTTTGAAATTTCCTTTTTGTGAAAGGACTCAAACCACACTTGATAAGAATGCAAATTTAATGCAAAATCATTTTAAGTATTTCAATTTAATATCTGCAGAATAATTTTGTCATTCTTCCAAAAACATTAAATTAATCTTATATTTATTGTCAACTTTTCTAAGTTCTCACTTTTATTCTTTGAATAGGATTTCATTAAGTCAAAAGGTACCAAATAAAATTTAATCAGCACAAATTTTAGAAAATAGATGAAATTTAAAATACTTAGATTGATTTAAAAAATTAATAATGTGTGTTAAACATTCTTCATATTAATATAACTCAATTTGAAACCAATTGCCATTTTTTCCTATACTTTTCATAAATCAGTCTTCTAAAGGTTTTTTTCCCCCCTTAAAAATGGTCTACATATATTTTTAAATGATTTCCTACAGCAACATTTAATTGTGTTACACTGATAGATGCAAGTTCTAGAGGTCCTCAATGGAGAAAATATATGCAACATGATAAACGTATTTGAATTCAAGAAATTTATTATTATTCAGGAAATCATTATTCATTTTATTATTAATTTTTAGGAAGACCAATCAGGCATGCTTTATATAAACCATAAAAAAAAATACACATATTATTGATCTTATATGTTGCATAAAGTTAGAGCTTGTAACTAATTATCTACCTAATTTTACAAAATAGCTGCTTTCTTAGACAGTGTCTATATGAATAAATCATTCTCCCACTGGTATGGTGAGGAAGTTAGGCAAATGTTTTGACAACTACAACCTTATACTCATATTTAATTAAAAATGTGATGTGCAACTACTATTTTATTACCATTCCATGAAGTAACAAATTTATCATCCATATGTGGTTTGGGACGTTTCATTCGAACTTCTAATAATGTTTGTTTTCCCTTTTCAATAGCTTCATTGAAGACATTCATATTAATATTGAGCATCTTTGCTAAGTCTTCTTCACATATCTTCGCAATCAAAACATTTTTTTCTTTTAATTCATGATGTGGATCCTAAAGAAAAATGCAACATTTTTTTATAAAAACACATTTTGATAAAAAAAAAATTTATAAAAATGCTAACTGTAACAAAGAGGAGTAAAAGAAATCTATCATCAATATATCTGATATCATTTGTATTAATACTCTGTCCTAGAACTACATAATGAAATGGTATGTTTCTCACAAGTTAGAATATAAGTACCTAATATGTAAAAGTATTCAAAATTGAATCCAAATAGCTGTATGCAAATATACAAGAAATCATGAATGGTATAAAATAATTTAAATCCAAATTATTTGTAGTTAAAGGATTAAGTATTTGCATTTAAATTGCAGACTAATAATTCATACTTGATAAGGATCAACATTCCCTTCAACTTGGACATCAAAATACTTGCAGAAGATATCAGCTAATGTATGGTTTGTATTTACGATATTTTCTGATAAAATATCCCTGATTTCTTCTTCAGTCCAAACATAAAAAGCCCCTTCTTTCTTCCTCGGAGCAGTAGAGGATGGCAAAGAGTCTGCATCTTCAGCACTATAAAATCCTCCATTCTAGAAATAAAAGATTCATAAATTTTAATTTTTTAAAAGGAATGTATTTTGTTGAATTTTATGTGAAAAAATGTAGGACAAAAAATATGTAGGTACTAATGAGATACCTGATTAGCATAAATGAGTTATATTTTAAAATATTCTAATCAAGGAAGTTCTTAAACATTATTTAAATTATCAATCAGCATATCTGAAATAACAAATTCAAAACTTTTTAATAATCAAACCTCGCTTAACCCTTTAAAGTGCATTTTTTTCACAGAAACATAATAATTGATTATAGATTCTGTCCGAGCTACGTTCGTAGCTACATAGAAGAGTCACCATAAAATTTTAAATGTCCAAGCTGAACTTGGGCTTGCACAAATTTTCCAGTAATTTGTACCTGAATCATACTCGGATTTACTCGTTAAGTGGTTAATGGGTATCTCTCATGAGAAGTGAGTGATTCCATACTAAACACACACACACACACAAAATGATAATCTTAATCAACATTTCATAAAAGGAGCAACAAATTTTCATTGTGACATCACATCTAGAAAATTGTCTATATTTCAGCTATCAGTTTGCATTTACTACTTGTTTGATGATTTTTCTTTAAATTAAAGGAACTATGAAATATACAGTTATTTGAAGCTTCAAAAAAAATGTGAAGCACTTTAATAAGTGTCATAGTTTCACACTGCAATATGAGGAAGAAGTTTTTAATAGCATATCAGCACAAATATTAGCATAGCTAAAAATTGCATTTTGTGCAACTTCAGCAAGAAGTTGTGGAGGAGATTCATCACATCAGCAAAAGAGGATATAACTGTTTCAGTGTAGTATCTGTATTACAGTGATATAAGCAAAATACTGAAAGTGTGGGAAGCTATTGTATCATTTGTTAAGAGCATCATCCTAATAAAGTGAAGTTATATATGCTACAAATTTATTTAACAATAATGCTACATCTTAATTTCAATAAATTTTGAAACACAGGCAAAAACAAATGTCTTCAGACAACTTCTTCATAAAAAAAGCATGTATTATCTATACTTATAATAAAGCTCAATAAGTGTATGTGTGTGTGTGTTGGCGTTCTACAGGCCAGACCATTCAACTTACAGCTACCAAATTTGGCACGTGTATACCTTGGAGGCCGGGAATATGCACCTGCGGGTTATTTTTTCAAATTTTTAATTAGAATTTTATTTATTTAAAAATTAAGCGAAAATTTGGCGAGTTTCTATATAACTTTTGAAAATATTACCACACAAAAAAGATTTTTACATGAAGTTAAAGATCAAAAATTTATCTTTTAAATGATACTAATAATTTAACCTTAAAATTAAATTTCTATTTTTAATAAATTTTTAAATAAATATTTTAACTATATTTTTCCAACAATTTTTTTTGTACAAAATAAAAATAAAATTTAAGCTGCATGAGCACATTTCGCATTCATGGGAAAAAATTAGCTTTTTTCAAAGTGTTGCCATCACATTGATTAAAGTCCCAATTAAAAATAAATTAAGTATTTTTGGAAATGAAATCTGCAAAAATATAATTTTCGGCACGTGTCTGTAGGAAATGAAACAAATATGAAATATTATTTTTTCTAAAAAATAAATTCAAGAAAAATTATTTTATGATCTTTTACACTCTCTATATTATTAATCCAATAAATCAGTTTTATTTTAAGGCAAGTTTTGTTTAATATCAACAGGATATCCATTCAAATCAGGGTCACACAGCTAATTTGTAAACCTTTAGTTAGAGACAGATCTGCTAAAATGGTCTAAATGGAAAATGATTATATTTTATGTAACTTGATTCAATAAATGTTCTAATAAATAACGAATTTTGGATTTTACATAAAGCTTCTGCTGTGGAAATCACGATTAACAAAATGCTCTGGAAACACTAATATTGTAAATAAAAAGAGTTAATTTCCAATCAACTAAATCAATCACTTAAACTGACTGATTTATGAAAATTTGAATATCATTATTCAATAAAAAAAGGATAATTTTAGATTTTCCATCGATCGTTTCAAAGAAAATACGCCAATCAGCGTGCAGGTTTCTCAAGATTAATTGGCCTAAGATTATGAAAATGTTGAGTTTTTCTAAATTTTTAACATTTAAAACTTCATAAATAAGTCTTAGTTGATCGTGGAAAATAGAAACATTCATTCATTTATTTAAAATTTGGTGTGTCCAGAATATTTATCAGAATATGATACCTTACTGCATTAAATTTAGACTTCATAATTTTTGAAATATATTTATAAGCAGGAACAAAATATTATTATTGATTTCATTTCAATCCTTTTGAAAGCAAAACTAAAAACTGAATTTTATACTGAATCTCAGAAATTTTTGTGCAATTATTGTTTGAGATATTACATAAACTATGAAAAATATTTTGTAGTTAACATAAGACTTAAATACCGAGCGATTCTGTTTGCAATACTCATATTCAATAATAATAATAATTAATAAATAACAATAAAGATGATTAATAAAATAAAACGCTTGGTTTTATTAAAAAATATCTTTATATTAATTGCAATTTCGTCATTTACATTTTTAATTAAAGTTGAAGTTTTACCGGAAATGGCAACAAATTAGCAAAATATATATAGTAAATTGAACGAAACGATCTAAACAACAGCATAAGTTTGGTATGACTATCAAAATTTGAAGATTAAAAATGTTTTGTTTGAGAATCTATTAAGAAACCAGTTACTTAAAATATTTCATTGAAAATTGTATTGAGCGGTAATACTAGCGAACCGGCTGGTCGCCAAAGGCTGCTAGTAATAAATAACATTATTAAAAGTTTGTCTGATAATTTTTTTTTACTCCCTTTTGAAACAGAAAATATTATTTTATTTCATTGATTCTATAATAAAAGCTGTTTAGTTTAATGAATATTTTGTATTATAAAATTCGAGAATGAATTATACTCATTAAGCTAGTATATATAATTGTGATTTTTAATTTATATTTTTGTATTAAGATATATATTTAATAAAAAAAGTATCTTATTATTATTAAAATAATTTAGAATTAAAATCTGAATCAGAAATAAAAATTTTATGCACAAAAATTAAAACTATGTCTAAATAACAAGAAAAACTTGTTCAAGTATGAATAGTAAATATAATATCCAAATATCCATTTTGCTTTTAAACATTTATTTTTTCAACTTTCCAGTAATTTCAGCCTTTATTGAATTAGTATAAAACATCACTATTTATATAAAATATCTGATGAAATAATAAAAATTACTAAAAAAGAAACCCAGTTCCAAAAACAGAATTAAAAATTTACAATGAGATTCATTATTTTTTGCTTGGAAGTATTGTCTCAAAGCTAAAAGTTGCAAATTAAAGTCTTTTTAAAAGCTTCATTAGACAATATTAGAAAATAACTCAAACCTTTTCCCATAATTTCAGCTTTAATGAAAAGCATTTATAACTTCTGACAAAACTTCAATCAAAATAAAAATGATTCATTTATTAAAATGAAATATGCATATCATCACTAAAAAATTCCACTATAAAATCAATGACATTGTGAAATTTTACAATATAAGATATTAAAAGATTCACAATATTTCCATTCATATATTTATAATTAAAAAAAATAGAGATAATACTGAAAACAATTACCACATTACGCAGATCCCTGGTAACATATTCCAAAATATCACGTGCAACATCAGCATAAAAATTATCTTTAGTAATTTGATAAGCATCTAAATAAGATATTGCCAACTGGCCTTGATCATAAAGCATCTTTTCAAAATGGGGAACATGCCAAGATTGATCAGTGGAATACCGATGAAACCCCTACAATAAACAATATATATATATTTGTAAAAGCATTTACACAACAAAAATATTTCAAATGATTTTTAGTTAATAAAAGCAAGTGATAAAGAGAAAAAAAAATGGACAAATAAAAAAAATTACCTAAGCAAATTATGTTTATATATACATTTAAGCATATTATGCTAACATTTATTAAGAGAAACAGGAAAGAATATCCCTACTTTGAAAGATTATAATGCAATGTTAAAGAATTAAAAATATCACTATACAAATCAATGTGAGAAAGGTATTCTGAAATGTTTTAAATTATGAGATACAAATAAATGTTACAAGTAATTATTTGTTTATAGATACTTGAAAGTGAATTATCTGTAGGGATGAATTGATCACAGAACATATCACAAACCAGATTTTCTATAAAAGCTATAAGAAGTTCTTATATAGTTTTCAATATTTTTTTTTTCTATCACATAAGTGCATGAAGTTGAAGTGTTTACACAAACACAGATGACTAAAAATGAAAATAACTAAAATTATTCACTTGTAATATCAGACATGGAGCAAAAACTGAGGGATGAGCTGAGATACTGAAAGGATATCATTCAGGCATTCAAAAGTCTGACCACATACAACATTTATGAATTTGAGTACTTTCGAAATTTAAGCTGATTGGTCAACAAAGGTTGTGTGTTTTTTCATTACATAAAACAATATCTTCGAATTTGAAGTATTACTTTGCCATAATTTCACATTAGAGAATTTTCATATAATTAATTACTTCAAATGAATACACAAAAATGAAATAAATATACTTTACTTTTCCCACATGATCATGTATACCACCTCTAGCCATCATTTTCAAAGTTTGCAGAGCCATTTCTAAACATTTTTTACCTTCTACAGCTTCAGGATTCAGTGAATACTTTCGAAATAGAAAATTAAACACCACTGAAAGAAAAAATATAGATATTTTGTTCAAATGTAATAAATTTTTTTAAAAAAGCATACAGGAGATTTATTTATATATTTTTTTCAGTGTAATGAGAAATTTTAACTTCCTTAATTTTGTTAATTTTAAAATTAAACAAAATTCAATCTTGCTTGCAATTTATACTAAAAGGACTATTTTTAGCCATGATACATTACAGGTGATTCAAATTCCAGAAAGATGTTATGAAGTATCATTAATAAAAAGAGTGGTAAAAAGTGGTTAAGCTAAAATTTAAATTCTGAAGCTATATATCTTGAAAATATGTAATTGAAAATGAGAGATGAATATTTAATAATGATGTTAGTTATATTTATTTATATTATTATTTATATTTATTTTAATAAATATAAAATAAATGAGAAATAAAATATTTAATCTTTAAAATAAAATCCAGTGATTTAAAAAAATTTTGAACAGTAAATATAAAAGACAATTATGAAAATGAAGCCAAATTAATTTTTTTTAAATCATTAATGTTGAACTTTAAAATTCTGAGATTTAATTAAGATATATTTTATGCATAGAACTATGGATGTAATGGAGCCAGAATGTGGCAAAACACTATCATATATTCCTTCAGAAAAATTAAGATACTTCCTTCAAAAAATGTAATATTTGTCTAAATCTTTTCTTCGTCAATTTTACTGGTGTTTCATGTTCATAAAAGTACAATGCCACTGATAAGATACAGCAAGAAAAGGTTAAAAGTATTAACATTTAAATGTATTTCATGCTTTAATGTATTAAACATATTTCATCTACAAATATTGAAATATACTTTATATTTTAACTCTGAAAATCATATTTTTTATATTATTTACACATATGGAGATTTTATATTGAAATTATTAAACTTTAATATATTTTGAAAAAAACAGGGTTTTTTTTTGTCTTTTTTTTTAAATCAGTATTTAACATTTTGATTAGACTATTTATGTATAGAATACAATGCATATTATGTTAATGTCTAGTCAAAAATAACATATCAAATGATAAATTTAAAATACGTTTCATTTTCCACCTAACTTTATTTCATTATTTAAATACATATATAAAATAATTACACAATTTAAATGGAAAAAGTCCTTTTATTGTGAAGTGATTCCCTACTCGCTCTCATCATCTGCTCTATTCTGTCTTTTACCTCCATCCCAATGTATCAGAAGTCGACATTTAGAGTCATAGTGTTATTTTGCAATGATTTATGACTTCACCATGGATAGAATGCAATTACAGTAAAATAAAGCAGAAGCTGATTCTCTGAGCAAATATTAATTATGGATATCCATTAAACAATGATAAGTGAATTGGATATGATGTCACACAGTTTTAGAATAAATTTTGCAAGAAATGAAATTAAATAAAAATTAAAAATACTATAAAGATGAAAAAAATTGCAAATATTTTCCTAAAAATATTTTTAAAAATCTAAAACAATACCTGGTTGAGGGAATTTTGGAGCACTACCAAAGCCACCATAGTCTTTATCGTATGTCTGTACTAACTCAGTGTAACAGTTTTTTATGCAATCAATAGAGGGTGGCATCTTTCCAGACTCAGAAAATGCTTTAAGACTCATGGATTGTGTAATGATTTCAAGGATTCTACTTCCTTGTTCCAAGACCTTCTCTCTATTCACTTGCCACTTAAAACAGAAATTTTGAAATTATCATGAAAGAAAGTAAAATATTTTAGAAAAAAATTAAGTCAATTTTTAATACAGTGGATGGTTATTTAATGATCAGTGTGGACAGCATACATTTGTTTTCATGAAAGATTTCTATGCTTGTATCATGAATGCAAGAAGAGCAACACTATGCCTAAAATTTATAAATAGCATTTTACTACCATATATTAGTTCTCATTAAAACACAGAGTGAAAGAGAGAAGAAATCATCATATAAAAAGAGGACACCAAAGGAAAATTAGGAATAGCCGTGATCTCATATAGTGAATAGAAAACAAAAGTGTTTTTCATGTTAACATCTAGTGAAAAGGGGTCAACATGAAAATATACATTTCTATGCATTTATAAATTCCTGGAACAAAATTCTGATAGGTGCATGCATAATGTAATTCCTACCTTGGATAATTAAATTTATATTCTCTAAATTTGGGAATTTTTATTTTAAAAAATCTATATTAAGATAATATAAGGGTCTAAAAGATTGGAGTGTCAAAAATTGTTTATACCGTAGAAACAAAGTAAGAAACATGCATTATTATTACATACAATATAAAATATATCATATCATATTTTATTATCTTTATTTAAGTTATTATATAATTTAAAACATTACATTCTCTAAATTTTTGTAAGTATATTTTGGAATCTCCATTTAAAAAAAAAATCTATACTATATATTATGGGCCTAAAATATTGGAGTATCAAAAATTGTTTCTACCATAGAAACAATGTAAGATACATGCACTATTATTACATACATACAACATAAAATATATATATTTAATTATTTTTATGTATGTTATTATATACTATAAAATATAATACATAATATCTTATTAAAACAAATTTGAGCCCCACAAATAAATTAATCAAATTCCCTTCAAAAACCTACAACAACTCAATGATTGGCTAAAGATTAATTCAAATATTAAAAGTCATCTTTGAATAAATTATATTCATTAACTAATTGGCCAGCATAATTCTCAGGGGAAAAAAAAGTTTCTCTTCAAGTAAATAACATAATTAAAATTTGAAATTACAAAACAAATATAAAGCATACAAAACAAACGATGTGATCTAATTTATACAAACCTGTTGAGCAATATGTTGCAAGATAGTTTTAAAACCAGGCTGCCCATAATAACGATCATCAGGGGGAAAATATGTACCACCTAATATGGGTTTTAATTCTGGTGTTAACCAAACACTCATGGGCCAACCACCACCTCCAGTTGTAGACTGTAAAATTTTGCATTCATTAGTTTTTTTACTCAATGTTATAAGACTAGTATTTATTTTTATAAAATAAACCTGAATAAAGAAAAAAAAGTCTCAAATGTGTTATACAGTTTGCTTAGCTCATATAATAATAACTGAATATAAATATATAAGATAACAAATATGCATATCAAATCCTTACTTGTACAAATGTCATATAGACTTTATCTACATCAGGTCGTTCTTCGCGATCAACTTTAATGTTTACAAAATGTTCATTCATGACTTCAGCAATTTCTTCATTTTCAAAAGATTCCCTTTCCATCACATGGCACCAATGGCAAGTAGAATATCCCACTGTATAAAAATAGCAATTTTGATGAAATATAGAAAATTAAATAAATGATGCAAAAAATAAGCATTTTTTTTTTGTAATTGTAAATTACATTCATGAGATAACAATATACAAATGTAGCAGTAATATCAAATGCACAATTTATAAAAGGGTAGTACATCAGTTATGCTTTCATTTGTATTCAAGTTACTCTCGTGAAAAGGTTCTTGGTATGATTGTGGCCACATCAAAGGAATTAATAGACTTTGAAAGAGGAATGTTAGTTGGAGCTACAGGCATGGGATATTTTATTCCAGAAATCATTAGGGAATTCAACATTCCGAGATCCACAGTATCAAGAGTGTGCCAAGAATACCTTATTTCAAGCATAGCCCACCGCCACAGCCAATGTAGTAGCCAACAAACTGCACTTAATGACCAAGACCAGTAATGTGTGAATAGAATTGTCAGTGTTAACAGACAAGCAACATTGCATGAGAGAAAGGTAGGGATCAATGTGGGATGTACGAAAGACAAATCCATTAGGACAGTGCTGTGAAATTTCACTTTAATGGGCTATGGCAGCAGAAGATCATCAAGTGCCTTTAGTAATAACATGATATAACTTGCAGCACCCTTCCTGAGCTCATAACCATATCAGTTGGACCCTACAGGACTGAAAAACCGTAGTTTGGTCAGATGAGTCATGATTTCAGCTGGTAAGAGCTGATAGCGAGTTCTAGTGTAGCACAGATCCAACAAAGCCATCGATCCAAATTGTCAACAAAGCACTGTGCAAGCTGCTGGCAGCACCGTAATGGTGTGGGCTGTTTTTACATAGAATGATCCTCTGATCCAACTGAACTGATCATTGACTGGAAATGGTTATGTTTAGCTACTTGGAGACCATTTCATTTCCAGGGGTCACTCATGTACCCAAATAATGATAGAATCTTTAATAATGACAATGGACCATGTCACCAGGACACAACTGTTTGCAATTGGTTTGGACAATTCCAGCCAATTACTTCACCACTTACATCGCCCGACATAAATCTCATCGAACATTTATGGCATGTAACCGATAGGTCAATTTGTGTACAAAATCCTGCACTGGCAACACTTTAGAAGTACCATGGCTCAATATTTCTGCAGGTGACTTCCAACGACTTGAGTTCATGTCACGTTGAGTTGCAGCATTTCGCTGAGAAAATGGAGATCCGACACGTTCATAGGAAGTATCCCTTGACTTTTGTCACCTCAATGCAACACATTTCATTTTTCAATTAATATACATAACTAATTTAAAAATTATAACTATTTACATTATTTGTTAACTTTTGTGGAAATAACTCGGAGAACAGTTTGTATTTCTCATTAGCTTAATAGCAAAATAAATATAAAAATACGACTACCACAGTCACTGAAAGTTGAATTTTCTGCTAAATTTTAAACAAAACTTTTGAATGAAAAATAACATTTTGCGCCACACTTTATGCTTGGAAACTACTGCTGTTGCTAATGAAAAACTACCAATGAGCTTTGCTAATTTATTACATTTGCTGTTCATATATTCTATGAAGTATTACATCAATATTAAACAAATAAATCATTTATATAAATCTTTCTTAAAAGAAATATTTTTTTAAAGAATTACTTTAATACACAAAAAAAATAATATAGAAATGAAAATACAAAAAACAATTATATCACAAACCAGAAAGAAATATCATTTTATCTTCCTCGACTGCTTTTTGAAATGCTTCTGCACCCCAAGGATACCTATATAATGTAAATTTACAATAGTTATTCTAGTTTTGATGCAAAAGTAGTTTGAAACACATAAATAAATTATTGCAAAAAAATTAAGCATTCTTAGAATTAAATTAATAAAATGCATGCATAGTTGCTTCAAGCATGGTCAAACATTTACAGTTTAAAATGGAAATTCGCAATTGATTAAAATCAGGACTAAAACAATTATAAAGAAAATATGGGCAAAATTACTTATAATATTTTATGAAGCCATTTGAAAATATACTAAAAGCCTTACATTACTTATTTAATAAGCACTTCAATTGTATAACACAGCAATAGTTTTTTCAATGAATTTATTTATTTGTTAATTCTATTACTTTCTAAATAAAATAATATTACTTAACAATTGAGATTCCCACAAATTAAGAACTTTTCAAAGTAAACAATTAGACAAGGAGCTTCTGTAACTTTTCTGTAAAAAATATTATAAGTGAAAAGAAAAACAATTAAAAATTACATTTAAAGACTAATAGAACTTCTTTTTTAGTTAGAAAAATTTAGAGTATTCTTTCATTACTAGTAGTTTTTTTTAATGTGCATGATAAAAAAATTACTAATAAATCTGACTTATTTATAATATATTTACAATATAATTTGGGTAATTTTTTGTAATTTTGGGTAAAATATATCTTGAATAATAATAAAGGTAAATGTGTGTATATCCAGTAATGCACTGCATGGCAAACTGTTCGATATATTATTGTGACAAAAAATATTTTAGAGATGGAATAAACACCTTAAAATGCTTATAAAATTTTAAATTTAATAAATTAGTCAACAATTAAGCAAAATTTTGGCATTTTTTTTTCATTGAAGTTTCTAAAAATGTCAAAAATTATTTTAGAGTTTTAAATTTATATATATTGTTATGCAATTTCCTTCTCTAATTTTAAAAATTTTATAATAATATATTTTTATGACTTAAAACATTTTTCACTGTAGTAATGAAATTCAAATTAATTTTATTGTTTTATAAAATCAACAAATCATGCTACTTTTTTGCATTATTAAAACTATAAATAATATTCAGATTTTTTTTTTTTTATGCATGGATAATAGTTCATTTTAATTTTTAATTTTTGCTCAATAGTTAATTTTTATTTTTCTCTACACAAATGAAATAATCTTTTCAAATCCCCCCCCCTTTTTTTTTTACTTTCAATTCATTGAATAAATAGATATTTATTTCATTTTATAAGTTTTGTAACAAAATATTTTTTTTATAATAATGAGATGCGAGTGAATGAAAAACATTTATTTTAGTTTCTAATAATAGTATTTTAATTTTACAGTTGCTATAATTTGAATTTATTTAAAATTAATTTCTTTTTCATCTTTTTTCCCCATTCTGACTGTTTTAATGATTTTTTAAAACATTTTTCAAGAAAGGATATTTTTAAATTTCATTTCTGTTTTCGATAATTTTTATTATTTGTTTTTCAAGGAATTATAGTTTTTCATCTGATGCATATGATGATGCAAATATTCCAACCCTAAAATTTAGGTATTTAGTCATGCATTTTGATTTTTTTTATTGACTTAATTGCCTATATCATGCATTAGAAATTACTCTTTTAAGTTAATATGTATTAGATTCAACATGATTTAGAATTTGAAATTGTATGCTTTATACAGAAAGATGTAATTTGACCTGATTAAAAAGAATATAATTCCATTAGTATTTCTGTTTTCTTCTTTACAGTGTAAAGAGAAAATATTGTAATTATCAAAAAATTTGAATTTTAGATTTTAATGAACCTCCACGTTTTCAACTTCTCTGGGTTCAAAAAATACATTATCGACATCATGTCTGTGATTATATCATATAACTGTCTGTCTGTGAAATCAAAAAACAGTTTGAGCTAGATGGATGAAATTTGGCAAATGGTTTTTAAATTAAGTTTGTAGATTTCTCACAAATTTTGAACAAAATGGATTCAGAGGAAGTTTGTCTGGCCCGCTGTTCAAATATTAGTTAACATGATAACTAAAAAACAAAGAGAGCCAGGTGAATAAAATTTGGTCTTCAGATTTAAAATCTATGTTGTAGACATTAAATAAAATTTGACCCAAATACCAAAAGGTGTTGACCAGCCATCGGTATGTATTACAGAAGCATATAAATGCAACAATGCAATGACTTAAATACTTAAAATTTGCTACATGATTTTGCAACTATAATGGTAGATCTATGAAACATTTTGATTTCAAATGGTTGGAGAAAATTTTGTCTAAAATATAAATTTGGTTTTCATACGCTATTAACTGCATGCCAGAGATTAAAGGATCAATGAAGTGTGCCAAGAAACACACATTAGATTCAGTAAAAATGTTAAATACATGCCAAAGTGTACACCAATGCCATTATAGCCATTGTCTGCTTTATCCAAGGTCTTAAAATGTTTATTGGAGGCAGATGGGAGAATAATATCTCATGTATGAGTGAATTTTGAGGAAAGCACCACCTGGCTTACTATACGAAGTTGCATTCCTCATATTATTTAAATATTTTTTTTCCCTCTTCTTTTAAAAAACACACCTTTTTCCCTCTGCTAAATTTTAAATATTATAGTAATGTATGTATCTATTAATTCCAATGATAATATTAGGTCATTGATCTTGATTTTACATTAATTATGAGTAACAAAATCTCATAATACTACACAAAATGAAATGTTATTCTGCTCTGTCATCTATATGATAGAGCAAAATGATATTTTAACTGCTTGACTTTAATTATATAAATGATGCAAAGTATTAATTCAGATTTTAAATCATCAAGTATAAAAAGAAGAGGGCATTAAATTAAACAAAAAGTTGTGAGAAAACTATGATATTTTAAATAATTTCTAAAATATATATGTACTCAATGATCTACTTAAAAATAAATATACAATTAAAAGAAAATTTTAAAAAATTACATTCATTGAACACAATTTAATCCATACCTGCTGAACTCCAGTGCTAAAATCAAACAAACCTTTGAATTGGTAAATTACATATATATA